>JAYMFT010191998.1:0-11838 GCA_038088735.1 Panulirus argus
TATATATATATATACCTTAGCCTAAGCCAGGTAGCCATTTCATCGACCAACGCCTCGGGGTGGATGAACAGCTGGGTTGACTGTGAACCGACTGCCGCAGCAACCAGGATTCGAACCTATGCGCTCGACCCTTAGGAAGTCCCGTGAGTGCGTTACGGTCAGGAACGCTAACCGATACGCCGCGGGAGTCCATAAGTCGGCATGACACGGGCAAAAAATACGCCCGAATTATAGCCAGCTCAGATGAAAGGTAAAATGATTAGAAAGAAACGCAGTACAACGCGGATTTATCATAACGGCCCATCCCCGTGTGTCCGGTCTCAACACATAAACCTCTGGAAGCAACAGTAATCGTTTACAGAAAACTCTTTGCAAGGTATATCATGGATTTTTTTTTTCAGTGTTATTCACTCACTATTTCACACGAAATACACTCAAGGTGTTCATAATACAGCTACAGAAAATGTCTGTAGTCGTCTGAGTTGGTTACATAGACAGAAAATATACTCGAAGATGCTGAGAAATGCTCTCTCTCTCTCTCTCTCTCTCTCTCTCTCCAGCTTTACATATTGAGCCGAGTAATCCCATGGCAATATTCTGTCAGCAACAACATCTCTGCCACAGCGTCGAACATTCCTCCCTCCTCACCTGGTGTGTGTGTGTGTGTGTGTGTGTGAGGAGGATGAGGGAGGGTACTAGGATGGGACAGTTGGGATGGTTTGGGATGGGACGGGAGACGGCACGGAACGGACCGGTGACACCGCCAACTTCAGCACGCGACGAGGGAAATCCTCTTACTGAATCCACGTCTGAAATTCAGGAGAGCAAAGACTCGTGGGTCCCAGTGCATCGCCTCCTTGTTTAGCACAGCGGGTCTGAGGGAGAGATGGGTGGTGGCAGGGATGGTAATAAATGCATCCCACGTTCCGTTACTAGTAACGGCGTTCCTGCCCGATGGGACGGAACGGGACAGGAGGGTGTTGAGGACGGGGGAACACAGGGGTCGTCTCAATTGTCGGGCCGAGGAAGGACGAGAGGGAAAGGAGAGAGAGATGGAACGGAATGAGGGAGGGGCGGAGGAAGGGAGGGAGGGAGGGAGGGAGGGGCGTCTGTGATCACCTGCAGGAGGGCCACAGACGCCCTACAGAACCACAACACGACAGGAATGGGACACGTCTGACTTGGTCATTTCATATGACTCGAGTGAGCAGAGTTTACGGCTCTGTGTGAACACAGTTTACCTCTGTGTGTGGATACGATAACCTCCCTACGTGAGTATAGTTTACCTTTTAATGTGAGTATAGTTCAGCTCTCTCCTTTGATTATAGTTTACCTCTCTCTTTGCGTAAAGTTTACCCCTCTCTCTCTCTCTCTCTCTCTCTGTCTCTCTCTGTGAGTATAGTTCACCTCTCAAAATCTCTGGTCACAAGCCGTCGGCGAGGAACACATATTGTGAACCCACAGCTATCGTCAGCTGTCCCAGGGTGGAGACTGCTCTCTCGAAATCTTAAGGAGTCCTTAAAGAAAATGTCTTAAGGTTTCCTTTAAAGAATTGTCTTAAGGTTTCCTTAAAATGTTTTATGGTTTCCTTATAAAAGTCTTAAGGTTTCCCTAAAAAAGTCTTACGGTTTGTTTAAAAAGAGTCTTAAGGTCTCCTTAAAAAAAGTCTTAAGGTTTCCTTTAAAAAAAGTCTTAAGATTTCCTTTAAAAATGTCTTAAGGTTTCCTTTAAAAATGTCTTAAGGTTTCCTTGAAAAATCTTAAGTTTTCCTTAAAAATAGCCGTAAAGCTTCCTTTAAAAAAAAAAAAAAAATAGGCTCTCAACACGTCCTAAAATCTGCAGTTACGCGAAAGTCTGACGACAAAATCCCCAAAAAGTCTCATCTTCAGTGTCCCACAACAGGGGGCAACATCCGGGACCGGAGTTCAAGATAGCTTTAAGAAAGCTACTAAGGTCACATACCACTCCTTCTCCTCCCCCCTCCCCCAGCAAATACCCCAGCACGTGTAGCGGCTGGGGGATAGCTCCCCTCCCCCCTCACAGACCCCCAACAGGTCTGGCACAACATTAATAACAACAGAAATTTATCTTAATGAAAATCTCTTCCGCTCGTGTCCGTCCGTGTCAGCGGCGCTGGGCTAGGCTCAGTGAAGGTCAGCCAAGTTCCCCTCCTGACCAGAGGGGATGTTTACTGCTCTATGGCCCTGATGGGGGCCGTGTGTGTGGGGGGGCTCCCCTTGAAGCTAGCTGTGAGGTGAAGTAGGGAAGGGGGGGGGAGAGTGTCTCTGTCTGTCCCCTTAAGGGCCGTGTCCCGTCCGTGGGATGTACTGATTAGGGATGATTCGAATGTTGTATATTTGCCAATCGAGTGATTGGAACTGATTCTCATTCAAAGAAATAATTCAGACGTCGTATGAAATGTTATGACCCTGCGATAGAGTTCCGGTCCGCTCCGTATCCAGACGACCGAGATTATGCTAAAAGAATACAGAAAATAAATACGAGGAAAGACTAAAGGAACCCGTGCTGTTTTCCTTACAGAAACGAAGGCTTCCTGGTGACTTAATAAAAGCTTTTTGGGATATCTATAAAAGAAATCCACATGGCTCCTGTAACCATATACAAAATGATACATGTCCACTGTTCGAACTACATAAGGCTCCTACGACCAGAGACAATGTCCAAAATGATGGAATGAATGAGATTTTGAGTGCTCGGGGCGGGCATGAACATGCAAGAGGGTGAAAGGCGTGCACGGGTTAGGATGAAATGAAGCGGTGTGGTATATTGGGGGGCAGATCACCCACACCAATGTAGTGAAATATTTCCTTCTGAACTGTCCTTCGAAACCCGAATAAACTGCCTCCTCGTGTCATAACTGCTCAGTGAATAAACTCGGTCACGAACATACTACCCTGGCGAATACAGTCTGTGATTGCACTGTGGGATGGATGAGCAAGTGGTCAAGTAGGGATGGAAGGGAAACGGAAAAGATCCTGAAGGCCAATGCAACTCCAGCGTCAGGAGGTTTAGATAAACAAGAACAATAATAGTTATGTTATTGGGAAATATAACCGAGAAAAGGATAGGAACAGTCAAGCGAATCATGGTCACATTCACCGTCTGGAGAAATCCTTGCAGAAGAAGTGAGAAAGAATGAAAAGTTTGTGATGGCGTACAATACTGAGCCCGAGGGAACGCAAGAGCAGCTGATACGGCAGAATGCCAACGCGTGCGTTCAAAGGGAAAGGGGTCAGGCAACGCGGCCTGACACGGAAGGGGTCTAGTTGGGTCACCCACAGGTCGCTCGCCTGGACCAGGCTGGTCAACAGCAGGTATAGTATGTGGAATCTCTACACCCCACTGCATAAATACATACACACACTCACAAACATTCATACACAAACACACAGGAGTAAAGACATGGTAGATATATACAAGGTTAAGAGACGGGGCAACACGAGTGAAAAACTTCCTGCCCGTAACGCATAAACAAAAATCTCAAATAGCAGTCACACACACACACACACACACACACACATGCAACTAATGATATAAACTTGATAACTGGGCCCAGGGAGGTAACTGATGATTCTCAAGGCCCCCTTATAGACTGCACAACAAATTTAGCTTAGTGTCGTCTCAGTCACTTGTCGGAACATCGTGCACATTGCAGGTGAAGATGATTATGATTAGCATTTCTGAGTCTTGGTTAGCTACCAGAACTTAAGAGCATCGTACCGTCGTGGTCAAGGCTCGTACCGTCGTGCTCGAGGATCGTACCGTCTTGCTCAAGGGTCGTACCGTTGTGCCGAATGGGTCAAGGAGGCTGTCCCACCGACCTGTGGTCGGTGTGACAGCCTGCCGGGCAGGGTCTGTGCCACAGACCCTAACTAAATGACAAAGAAATCCAGCGGGTCGAGGAAGGCATGCCTTGTGCCACAGTGGCAACGCTGCCGCCGAGCCAGTCGGAGCCGGAGGGGGGCAATCTAAGAGTGTTGTACAGAGCCCTCCGCCTCCTTATCTCACGAGCCTCTAATTGAATCGTCTTGTTACAGGTGATTCAGCAACCACCTTGATTAAGGCGGGCCAATCATGCTAGGGCCTTTATCTGCGTCTGGTGGTGGTGGTGGTGGTGGTGAGCGGTGAAGGAGAGAGAGAGAGGGTGGTGTTGGAGGAAGTAGAGCTTATCTTGGTGTTGGTCGTCTGAGAGAAACACTTCTCCAACATCTCCATACAGATGGTCCTCCGCAGGAGGCGTCACTTGTACCTGGTTCATCCACAGTGCTTGAGGGTGGTTCCGAACCCCCTCTTCTGGGTGGATTTCGAACCCTTGTCCTGCCTTATGGGTCAGGCAGTCACCCGAGTCTTTTCTCGTTCCATTAAATTCACTTCCCGGTGGAATGAACGCATGACCTGGACGCAACACCCGCGAGAGGTTAGGAGGGTCTATGACCAGCAGTCGCTAGGGGGGAGAGAGAGACGAAGAATCGGAGGGGATATTTTTGTTTCTTCTTAATTGGGCTGTTAGGAGGGGATAAAGAAGGGAGCTGGACAGGGACGGCAGCGTGGATAATTGGGAGACTGCTGCAAAGCCTGCAGATGTATGGCGTGTAGTCTACTAAAAGTTGTGTGTGTTGTGTTGATGATGTATTTTTGGTGCCTTATACACAATCTGCGGCATTCTCTGTGTGTGTGTGTGTGTGTGTTGGATTAAACAGGAAATTAGCTATGATCGGCTAATCAAGCTGTTCCTTGAATACGGCGATGGATGACGGGTGTGTCTTCAAGCCGCCCCGAGTCTCCGTGGGAATCAAGCGTGTTCCTTCCTTGTGCTTCAGTCGGGGTCTTGAAGCGTTCTGTCACCTGTGCCTCCGCCGCTGTCACCTAATTTCTTCCATTTTCTTCTGTGCCGCTTCTCTTAAACACGTAATAAAAAATTTTCCGAGTTGGTAACGACACCTAGAAACGATACCTTTTCCTCAAAGTCTAACCCGTCACTTTTGCGTTCCTCTCCTCATTCTAAATACTCGTTTCTTTTTCTCGAACTGAACACATCTGCTCTCTTAGTTTGGACAGGCGCGGTGGCAGCATCTCGGAATGGGGAAGCAAACACGCTAGTCAATATCAACATCATATAATATAATTTCTAATCATATCTCTTTCTAGATTTCGATCTTTTCCAACTATCAAATGTCAGAACATTATAGGCGTCCCTTTCGCTAAACATGTTAGTCATGACCGTATTCTCCAGCCTACCTCGAACACGACAAAAACAGGACGTTAATGAATCTGTTATTTTTCCTCTGGCCAGCTGTTCTATATCTACGGGGGTCTCATTCGCCCCCAGTACGGAGTGCTTTCTGATATTATGTGGGACGGCTCTTCCTCACCCTTTCTTTTAAGCAAGAGTGGAATCAAAAGCCTTCTTCTCTATCAGCTCTCTTGCTATCACTTACTCTCCAACCATCCCCTTCTGCCTGTGGTAAGATACTGCTTCCTTCTCCGTTCCACAGGGATTATTTTCTGGCCACTGCTCTCGTGAGCTGTCTGCATGTGACTCAGCTCTAATAACCTAAACCGGTAGCACGCGATCAGTTGTTTGCTTCCCATAATTTTTATGTGGAGATGAGCCACACGAGGATTGGCCATTACGATACTATCTTCTTCGCTCGTACAGTGAAAGTGTAGAATTAATTCCCTTATTCCGTCTTTCCTTTCCCTGTTCCTGTAACCTTTCCACCTTCAGGAGTCGGTTCTGTAAAGACCTAAAAAATACAGATGAACTACTGACGTCGTACCCTAACTTCTTCCTCTTTTCCAGTTATCATAATTTTACCTTTTAGTCAACGTGGCCATGATGTGAGCACACTTTCGCCCATATAACGTCGTTTCCCATGAAAAACAACGACATCTTCTTCAGTATTTCCAATGTAAGAGTAGAGTATCTTACACTAGTGACGAATCGTGGTGCCGCCTTACTCTACATGTACCCCAGGCAGCATCAGAGACTTGGGGTGAGGCGGTGAGCGGTGTGGCAATCGCCTCTCTCGGGAGGTGCCACGGACTATTCCAGCTCGCTAGGGTTGCTGTGACTTGCTCACTCTGGAAGCCGAATACGTTCTTTTACCAGCTCTTATGGCGCTGCGTCCGACTTTCCTCCATTACTTCGAAATTACGTTTCTTGTCAGTGCCGCCTTTTATAAACTTCAGTGTACCTATTTCCCGTCTTGAGTCTTGGGTGTGCATAGTCGTACAAGGTTCAGGGAGCGTGCCGTCGGGGATCGTCCACGGCCACGTCCTCTGCTGGAGGGGGAAAAGGTGCGTACGTCCCACGAGCGCCATAAATCGCGAGGGCGACAGGGCGCTACCTTGCGGCACCCCGCTTGGTAATGGGATAATTCTGGCGATGTCGCTGTATTTATGGTTCCTGCGGTATTACGTTGGTTAAGGAAATGACACATTTATCTCTCGAATAATTTCTGGCACGTCTTGCTGAGCCAATTTATGGAAGAGGCCGCAGCTCGTCCCACGCCCCTAGTACAGACGTTGCTCACGTCTTTTGCTGGAACTGTGGGGCATATTCCTGGATCTCTCATGACGGGATAATATCTTTCTTCTCTCTTTTCTTCTTCCATCGATCAAGATCTTCTCTCCCGCTGGCCTGGTGTTGTCATCAACCGCCTCATTATGTACTCATCCATACCATCTACAATGGCAAGGCCGCGGGGCAAAGGAAACATGCAGAAGTAATTACTACCAGAGGAGGGAGGCTGATTAACAATTACCACCAGGTTGATTACACCCCTTCAACCTGCCCAGGAGCCTGGTTCAATAAAACAATGACAGCAAACCTGCTTACTGAACGTGAAGGTATATCATGTACCAAGATCACTGTGAAATATACTTTTCATATCCAAAAGCACTGACTATCAAACTATATGTGTGTGTGTGTGTGTGTGTGTGTGTGTGTGTGTGTGTGTGTGAACACAGAATTGAATACGACAGCATATTTGAAGTTATTAATCTTTTCTTGTTCTCTAATTTTCTCGCTATCATTCAACCATTAGGTGGGTGCTCAAACGCCAGTTGTCCAAAATTATCCATTTGATTTCATTGAAGCTTTCGCCTTCACAGACGCATAACCCCTCTTGATATTGTTAATTTGGATGACCTTTTATGTGCTATGTACAGTGCTTTGTTTCTTATATACATGTTTGAGTTTTACATTCTATATACAATTTTAATGACGCAGTTTTTTATTTCTTTTTTGTAGATTCCTGATGATGCCTCTGTGAAGGCAAAAGCTCGATTGAAATGATATGGATAATTTTGGACAACTGGTGTTTGAGCATCCACGTAATGGTAAAATGATATTGAGAAAATTAGAGAACATAAAAAAGAAGATTTTTGAGAAAGTGAAAGACCTGTCTTCTGAAATGTGCCAGGTCATAGTTACTGGGAAAGATATGGGAAAGTAGAGAGTTCCAAAGCTTCGGCGTGTTGGGAAAGAAACAGTTATCAAAACGGCCCACCCTTGAGTTGCCGATGGCTACACAATAATCATGAGACCCACCTTACAATAATAAACAAATAAATAAATAAACAAATGTTCTCTAGGTGCATTTTTTTTTTTCTCTCTCTATGGCAAAGACAACGGCAGAGGCAGGCACTGGGACGGGATGGGAAAGGAGGTTGTGTGGGAGGCGAGCTGTGGTTAGAGACGTGGAATGGAAAGTGTGGGACCGACAGAGGGGCCAGTTGGGGTATGGGAGGGAATGATGAAGGGACGGAGTGAGAAGGAAAAAGATGGCCAGGGAGGGGACCAGAGGGAGGGGAACTGCAAAAAGAGGAAGATAAGGAGAGGGAGAGGGAAAGGGAGGGAGGGAGGGAGAGGCTGGAGCCATGTCACCTGTCGTTCTAAATCTCTTCACCTGACATGGTGGTTTGTCTCTGTCTCGGTCCGACACCCCTTTCCACCCTGACGTCCCTCCACCCCAGCCCCTGCCCTTAGCCCTGCCTCACCTCACCCTGGCCCTTACCCATACATCCCCTCACCCTGGCCCTTAGTCCTCACCTCACTCTGGCCCTTAGCTCCTACCTCATCCTGGCCCTTAGCCCTGCCTCACCTCACCCTAGCCCTTACGCCTGCCTCCCCTCACCTTGGCCCTTACCCCTACCTCCCCTCACCCTGGCCCTTACCTTCCTTAGGGGTACCCTTCAGGGTACATATTATTCAATGAATCATTTCGATAAAAGATACGACGGGTGACCAGTCGTCCAGCTGACAAGGCAACAAACTTAAGTCTCACTTGAGCGCTCAAAGTCTCTTCTGGTACATTACATAAACATCTTTTTCAGGAAAAAAACTAATAAAACATAAATACATACCGAAGAGACATTTGATTTTCCTTTCAAAAAAAGTAACAGAAACTTTAAAATCTACGAAAATAGAAGACAAAAAATTACAGGAAGGTAATCAGCAATTACTTTATATAAAAGCGGATAAGACATGATTATAATGATGTGAAATAATGACGAACCAGACAAAAATAAGAAAAAGGATTTTTTATTATATGAAGTTGGAAATGTTTTTCTTTTTTTTTTTTTGTGAGTTTCGAGACACAAGGCAGATACTTCACCTGTGTCCGCACAGAAATTGGTGTCACTCAGGCCACAAACACTGACGGTAATTCCCCTTTAAAAAAAAAAATCCAGCATAATTTTCAAAAGAATACGTGCAAAATGTTTCCGAACAGAGTTCTGAAACGCGCCCTAGTTCGAGAGAGAGAGAGAGAGAGAGAGAGAGAGAGAGAATTGAAATTTCACAAGAACTGAACATGGAAAGTGGAATTTTATTTGAGGGGGAAAATGGGAAACGATAAAACGAGAATGCTAATGGTAACTAATAGTAAGGAGCAGGACTCTCAACACCGGAATTATTTATCATTTCTAATACCAGAAGAGCATCTTTTGTTTCCGAACCCGGGAGTTTGTGCGAACATTCTCATTCGTACATCTTACCTTAGGCTACAAAGCCGTGCAGTCAATTTTGTTATATCGTTATCGTAAAGACGTAATGCTGGCGAAACTACAACGACTGCTTGTCACCGAAACAATCGTCATTTGATTTCGCTGGCCAGCACAGGCCCTGGGCTGTTTCCAAACCCTGCTGAAGAACCATTCTCGATCTCTGGCTTGGCCTCGCCGGGAACCATATTAATGGCTCCTTTAATGATCTGACTGGCATGATCAGTCGAATGAGATCACGTAAGGATGAACTGAATTATTGGTTTAAGACAAGTGTGGGGGAGACAGATGCCCTCAAGCACCCAGCCACAGATGTAAGCCGTTCCAAATCCATCTTGGGCGACTCTAACATCCCTTCACCCCCTGATGTTCCTCTTATTAATCTTATGGCCCTCCCAGTTATCTCTTTTGGTAATGTCAGTAGAGCAATTCTCCCTGAGGACACAAGCAAGGTTCGTGCACCAGATGGCATCCATCCCCGTGTTCTGGAACAGCGCACCTCTGGACTTTTGTACCTGAGCTTGCTCGTCTGTTTCGCTCGCTTAAAAATCAGAAATTTTCTTCTCGGACACATGCACAGATAGTGCCTCCTCAAACCAAGATCCACTGGTGATGTCCTTTCTTATCTTACTAATGTCTGACACATGTGAGAGAATCCTGTATAACAATCCTTGATATCTCAAAAGCTTCTGACAGGGTATGGCACTGGGGTCTCAGCTCCATGCTCCCGTCTTCTAGCTTCCTTCTCTGACGTTGCTCCCTCATATCTACTTTCCTCTCTGGTCGATCTATCTCCGTGGTTGTTGAGGGGTCAAACCTTCCACCTTGTCCTATCAACGGTGGTGTTTCTCACGGTTCTGTCGTGTCTCCTACTGTCTTCCTCCTCCTTATGAACGATTTCTCTTCCTCAACAGATAACAAAGTTACCCATACTGTCCAAGGCTATTAGCGTTAACTGACGACTTAATGGCTCCCGCCTTCACCTGCATTCCCAGCTAATGTCTGATTTCAACAATTATCCACAGATGTCACTAGCATTCTCCCACCACAGTCGGAAAAAATGTGACATGCTTCTGTCACCCACACAAATCACTATAGGAGGTGTATACTTTAGTTACTTTTAGAATAAAGTAACAGTGACTGTAGAATTACTGTTTAATTTTTGGTGATGAACAAACCACTAGTATTACTGGATGTGTGATAAGATGATTATTGTTGACATTCTTACTTAAGATATAAAATCTTATCAAAAACTTAATTAAGAATAAATACATGTACAGTGAGATTAATGAGTACAATATACAATGATGGTTGGAAAAGACACACGGTGTATATTATACTTAGATCTGTATGTAGAAATATATATCTAGAATCTATGTGGAAAAATAAAAAGTTATCGTTCTGTGGTCGCCCGTCCGTCACAACAGGTCCACACCAGTAAAAAGTGGATTACTTTTACTTGTGGTAACCATACATACGCTCTGGAAGGAGTGAAAGGTTATCTTTTCTTTCGCAGATGAGAGAATCCTTTTGGATCAAGTGCGCAGTTTATCAAACCCCATATTATGAGTCTTGGATGCCAACACCGCTGTTTGGATAAGAACCATGATGCGTTATGATGAGAACGCCATTCTCGTATTTCTCAGTGTCTTCGATAAATAACAGAAATCAACCCATGGTGCCCCCAGAAGACAACAAAAGATAAGCCGCATCTCACACTAACGCTGAACTTCTCACTATTGACAGAACATCTTGGAGGCTGTTTCCTGACGCCCAGATCGTGTTTGGACATTGTCTGAACGGTGGAAGGCCTTCTTCGGTGGTGTGATTACCTCTTGTATAAAAAGACTTTCTTTTTCGGGACGGAGGGAAAACTGGCTGAGTCCAGACATCCGTCGCGTCCAATGTTCCTTGTCTCCGCCGCCTTCAGGGACTCTGAAGTTCTTGATGGACTAATTTTGAGTGGCGGCAACTGGCAACAAGAGTGTCCAATTACATTTATAACTAGAAAACGAAAAAGATGTTATCGGAAGGCAAACTCCTGGGGCTCCAACGCCCACACAATAATCTTGCGACATATTCCGTCGTATCCTTACCTTCACTGCTTCTGGAAACGTGTTTTACGGTACAGCTTGCATACCTTTGTTCAACGGAACGTGAACTGATATTCGCCGGATACGTGTGAATTTTTTCCTCACACGTACTGTGGGGTCAGTATGCCAGCACATAACATCTATATCTTTTCCTAACCAGCGAAATTAACTTTCCGACGTAGCATGAAACAAGCCTCGCTAATCTGTGAGTGACTGGCTACATCACCCAACCCAGGCGCAGATAATACGTCGTCTTGGTTTGACTGCTTACCCGAATCAGGTCAGGTGTAAGGGAAGACCTCTACCGACCTCCACTGCAGCGGGTTGTCATAAACAATCCCAGCACGATATCGCCTAACGTGACTGGCTGGCTCTTACAGCCAATCATGGCTCCGCCTCCGTCGTTGATGGCACGGGTTGGCTACCACAACAAGCACCCCCACATCCCCACATGAGGGGAGATATATAACCCTGGATCTCCACATCATAAACCAGGAGGGCCTTCAGACACTGTGGTGTGTTTGGTCTGGGAATGGTCTTGAACAATCTGAAGCAGGTGTCTAGACTTATTATCTACAGCTGGCTTGCTCTAGGTCTCCCCAGCTGGCTTACTACAGGCCTCTTCCAGCTGTCGTCCGGTCTGGTCCCCCCAGCAGTGCCTTGGTCCATCGGGCCACCCCTGGCCCTGCCTTACCCTCCTCAGTGCCACATTCTC
>JAYMFT010192009.1:0-11838 GCA_038088735.1 Panulirus argus
GGGGGGGGGGGGGGGGGGGGGGGGGGGGGGGGGGGGGGGGGGGGGGGGGGGGGGGGGGGGGGGGGGGGGGGGTGGTTGTAAAACAATTACGAGTCAAGAGACAATAATAAAGGCTGAAATGACCCTCCCTTCCCTTTCCCCCCCTCCCTCGCTGAACCACGGCTTTTCGCGCGGGGGGACGAACCCTATATCCCCCTCACCTTTACATCCCACAGTACAAAGTTAGAGAGTGTCGGATGAAACACAGAGAATACCTGGTAGGGTTGTGGGAGGGGGTGTGGGTGTAGGAGGAGGAGGAGGAGGAGGAGCGCACACAAACAAATGAACAAATCCGTTCTAATATAATCTGACACGAGCACTGAACGTGGCGGAGGGGGGTGGTGGAGGGGGGAGATAATCGGGAAGGCGGGGGCGGGCGGGGAGATAATCGGGAAGGCGGGGGAGGGGGGTGGAGGGGGAGATAATCGGGAAGCCGCTGCTGGAACGCGTCACACAGGACCCACATCCCGAACAATACTCTGTAATGGGCGGAATAAATCACACCGACAGAAAAATATATATGCTACTAAAACCCATGAATGCAGAGCAAACATATAACGTATACACCAGTTCTCCATATTCGTGCTTCCTAATCACGGGCGTAAATTAACTTGGGGTCCGACCCCTTGCTCAGTTTACCAATTACCGGAAGTACAGCACAAGGTACACCTTCATTCTGATTTTAAATACCTGGCATGCATCACCTCCCCTGGATACACCGGGGGTGGGGAGGGAGGCAGTGACTGGGGATCAAGCGATTGGGGGGCGCGGCAAAGCACCCCTGGGGGGGGTGGAACGCGTGGTAAACAAGATATCAACTTACCCCGAGCGACACGTGATGCATGACGCCATAAACCATGTACATTATAAGAGCAACGTGCAGAAAGACCATCGTTTATGAGTGGAATGGGGGGGGGGGGGAAGGCTGTTTTAATCGAACCATGAACCCACAAGGTCAGGTGGGTTCAGATTTCGATGGCTTTAGGGTCACTGGCTTCACTGGTCGACGAAAAGACCCACTGGATTCACTGGTCGACGAAAAGACCCACTGGATTCACTGGTCGACGAAGCCACAGGCTTCATTGGTCGCAGAATCCTCTGCCTCCATTAATATACGAAAGCCAATAACTCTCTTAATCAACTAAGACACTGGCTTCATTGGTCGATGAGTCCATTGGCTTCACTGGTCGATGAAAGCCGTTGGCTTTCACTGATGGACGAATCCACTGGCTTCACTGGTCGACGAAGCTGCTGGCTTCATAGGAAGACGAAGCTACAGGCTTACTTCGTAAGTCGAAGAAAGCCACTGACTTCAGTGGTCGACGAGGCGACTGGCCTCGCTGGCCGACGAATGCCACCGGACGAGAAACCAATGTGTGCACAGGCTACTTGGTCCAGAAAGTAATGGGTCCAAAAGGTCAATGAGCTCAGAGATTAGCTGCCCCAGAGATCAATGGGCTTAGAGGCTCCAAACCTGGACGATCCTGGTGTGCGAGTAGACAGAGAGGGAAGGGAGTGGCTCCTGGTGAATGTGGGTTTGCGGCAGGAGCGTGCGACTCGCTGAGGGGTGGATATACCCAGAGGCAAGGAAGCCTAGATGGCAATGGGTCTAGATATATATATATGGATGCAGCGAGATCAAATGGTCCTAAGAGATGAAGAGATGTAGAAGACTGAGAAGAAAGGCTTGAGGTCCAAATGGGCGAAGGGGTCCAGCCATCAATAAGCCTGGAGACCAACTGGAGGAGATTCTAGTGGAGACATAACAGCTAATGGATCTAGGAGACGCCAAAGAACTGAATCTAAGGTCCCAGAGAACAAGATGTCGGAGGGCAACTGCACACTGAGGCTCTATCAGCTCCAACAGACCAATGGAACCGGGTTCAACGGACCCAAAATAAATGGTCATACGAGTCAATTAGGACCAGACGTCAAAAGATCAATGTCACTAAACGGCTGTGTAGAAGAATTCGATGAACCAAAAGGTCGGAGGGTCTGTGTTTAAGTGTACCCGAAGCCAATACGATTAAAAGGACAATTGGACAAGAGGTTAATGGGTCCGGAGATACAAGGGCCCCAAAGACCATCAGATCCAAGGACGAAAAGGCTTGAGAGTCAATGAATCAAGATGGTAAGTGGCATTATTAGGGGAAGACCACCGAGCACAGGGTAGCGTTAAGGGAAGCCAATGAACACAGAGTTGGCACTTCGAGGAAGGCCAGTGAACACTAAACCTCATCATCAGGTCCGGAGGGAAAGGAAGAACCCAGAAGCCACCAGGTCCAAAAGTCTCTCTCTCTCTCTCTCTCTCTCTCCCTGAAATATTCATATCTCCGGGAAATGAAAAGGAGTGGGAGGGGGGCCATTTTGAACTCTCATGAGCTGCCATACTCGTTCTGTTTCCCCTCAGGCTTGCTAGGGTCCAGAACCCTCGCCCGGACCTGCCTTAAGTCACACAAGAGAGTCGGAAATTTGCATGTAAATTCCGGTCTGTGTTGTGTTTATGCGAGCATATCTGTTATACGAAGAATTCTGCATTCTTAACGTGGGAGAAGTTGCGTAAAGTTGTGTGTGTGTGTGTGTGTGAGGGGGAAGAAGTGTGTGTGTGTGTGTGTGTGTGTGTGTGTGTGTGTGTGTGTGTGTGTCGGATCATTCCGGCCTTAGGGGCAGGGATGAGCCGGGTGAAGAGAGTGCGTGAGATGAAGTGTGTGGGCTGAGGAGGAAACGTTGGCTGTGGAAAGTGCGTGAGGAGTGAGTGTATGGGCTGAGTATGCGCATTCGCTGAGGAAAGTGTGTGTGTGTGTGTGTGAAATGAGGAAAGAGTATATTGGCTGGGGAGCAAGTGCGTGGGCTGAGGAGAGAGTGCGTATCAGCTAAGGAGTTAGTGTGTGTGTGTGTGTGTGTGTGTGTGTGTGTGTGGGGTTGCGATGAGAGTGTGTTGGTATGTGTGGGCTAAAGAGAGTGTTGTCAGGGGTATAGACATCTACACATGGCCTGCTGGAAAGCCCCAACGACTACTGGTGGACTTGGCGTTGACTTCTCCAGAGAGGGTGTCATCTCTCCAACAGAACTGTCGCCTCCTCGTAGCAAACGCTGAACGAATTCGGAAGAAGGAAGTGGTCATGACACAATGAATCATATGACAAGCAGAACCTCGAACAGCCAGGACCTTAGCGTGGAAGGCGGGAGAGCGCTACCGCTGGGCTATGATATATACACAAGTCCTGTCATCTCACGTTATCAAAAACAGCCAATAAAACGAATTCTTGAGAAACCTTTCCCTACGAACTTTTCTGGATGATGATACTTGGTCCAACATTATCTTTTTAAACCGATAAATTGAATATATGAATATCAAAGATTCCAAGGCGAGTATTCTGCAGAAGGGGATAAACATCTCTAATACCGTGCATCAATTATTACAACCAGACGCTCATCGTACGATTCCATTAGAATTTAATTAACCAGTTCAGTCCGTGTAATGACAATATAAAGATTTGATCCGATTCTGTGGAATCCGTAAAAGCGTTAGAATGTAATGGCTACAGAGCGCTTTTTTTTGCCTTGAAAAAGATATCCCAAAATCCTTTTTACACAGAATGATATATTTCCAATTCCTTTTGAAAGATGTCTTTAAACTTTTGATACAAGAACATAATTACACAGAAAGGTGCTTGTCTTCACGCCCACATCAAAATCTCGAGTCAAATCTCAGTAACAATGATTCGAATACGATGAAAAAAAAATGTAAAAATACACAAATCTTGTAAAAGGAAAGAACACAGAGCCACTGAACTGAAAATCGTACATTTACTTCAGGAACTCGACGTGATTTCAGCACCTACGTTATAATTCAAAGTTAATTCAGGTCATCTTCTAAAAAGAGGCAAGGAAAGAGAATTGTCTCTCTAAAGCTGAATTCGTCTCTAAACAAAGAGTCAGAGACACATATGACATGGGAATACGAAAAGGAGTAAATAGGGAATGATAAAGAGTGTGGACGAAGAGACAAGAAAGAGAATGGGACGGAGAGTAGGGAAAACAAAGCAGAGAGAGAGGAAGGAAGGAAGGAAGGTAGGAGAGAGGGGTAAGAACACGACAATAAAGAGGAATTAAGAGGGAGTGAATAGTGGCCCCATGTCTGGGTCCCAGCCGTCACTGTTGGCCCGGACTGGGGCTAAGGCAGTGCCCACCCACAACAGCCCAGCCAGTCACTGCCGAATCCCAGGACTGTGGACTAGCAGTGCCCGGCCAACCACACCCAAGACATCACTGTTGGTTCCCGGTACTGTGGCCATGCAGTGCCCGGCAACAACGCCCGAACCGTCACTGCTGGACTCCAAGGACTGAGGCAAAGCAGTGCCTCAGTCCAACTACATCCCAGCCCATACTGCTTGTCAGAGTATGTTACTGCAAATTGGAAAAGTGGAAGTGTTGGGAAAAATCTGAGAACAGAGAGAGAGAGAGAGAGAGAGAGAGAGAGAGAGAGAGAGAGAGAGAGAGAGAGAGAGTCAGGTGTACAATGAAAAGTGAATGGAAAACGGGAGAATTCGAGAAAGGGTGGCACGCATAATAAGCAGAAAAAGGGAGAAGGATACTTCAGCATAAAGTATAATTAAAGACGCGAGAGTGATTACAGGGGGAAGAAGTAAAAGAGTCGAATTAGAAACAAAGCGAAGAGTGGAAGAGGTGGTAAAGAAAACGTAATTTAAAGAGACGGGAGAAAGATCAAATGAAATGGAAAAGCAACGTTGGAATTAAGATGAGTGGAATGGGTTATCATCGGCAAGTAGCAGAGGATACATATGACAGCAGCTGGAGTTGGGCACTTGGGCGGGTGGAGAGGAGAGGCTGTGAAGAACCCAGACCCATTCTGTACTCCGGAATCATTCTACAATCCGGACCCAATCTATAATCCGGTTTCGTTCTACAATTTGGAACCATTCTATAATCCACAGCCTTTCTATAACTGGAATCCTTCTATAATCTAGATCCATTCTGTAACCAGAGTAATTCTATAGTCTTGATACATTCTATAACTAGAATCATTCTATAGCCCAGACTCAGTCTATAACCAGAATCACTATTATATCGAGTAATCTATAATATAGAGTACTCCAGACCCATTCTATATACGAAATCATTCTAAAATCCAGATCCGTTCTGCCTTAGAACCATTCTGTAAGGCATAACTATTCTATAACTAGGAACAATCTATAACCGATATCCATTATATAAGCAGAATAATTCTATAACAATCAACACCATTTTATGATCTGGAACCACTCTATAACCACTCTCTACAGAAGAATTCAATAATTCAGACTCACTCGATAATCTGGAACCTTTTCTATAATTCCACGCTATAACAAAAAAAAATCTATAACAGAGACCACGGCAATTATATAATCCAGACTTAACTTATAATCCGAACCAATTCTACAAACCGAAATCATTCTTAAAGTCCAGACCCATTCTATATAATGAAAACCCAGTCTATAACTCGGGACCAATTCTATAATGCAGGGCAAATCTCCTATGAATTTATAATCCTGAGCTACTCTATTATCCAAAGCTAATCTACCCCCTGCAGTTCCTCACACAAATTAATTCATGTGTGAGGTTTTGTCTGCCGCCTCACCCACTCCTTCAACTTACCGTAAACAAAAAGGGAAAAAACGAAAAATTATCACAGCCGCTGCTATACCTCCCATCACGATAGAGTCTCTCATAAGATAAGTCTAAAATATTATCTATAATGTTCTGGGTGTGTTCGGCAATCATAAGAAGGAAGGAAATAAAGCGGTTGTTTAATTCTCAAATAACTGTAAATCACGTATGCATTCACTGATTTGAAGACCTATATAGAAAGTATGATCAGTCAACGTTTCGACTCGAAACCGAGCTAGCCAACATAGAGTGTGGGAGGGAAGCGAGATGGACTGGACCACTAGAGAGGGTAAGGAAGTGGGTCGTGTGCAGGAAGCACAGCAAAAATATTACGCTAATCTCGGTAACCCGTTTTCTGTGGCGGAGTGTGGGAAGTCGAGCAATCAGATGTGCATAACACAGGACGTGCAGTGCAACAGGATTGGAGTTTGCAATCTGCATTATCTAATTCCTATAAGATGGAAAATTACTCATCAACAGTAAAGTCGGTGCAAGAGATTAGGACTTTAAGATACTATTACAGTCCTCTAGCTGATAACCTCGTCATAGACCATCAGGTCTTCTGTTATCTGGCCTTCCCATTTACTGTCCTCCAGCAGATAACCTCGTCACAGACCATCAGGTCTTCTGTTATCTGGCCTTTCCCATTTACTGTCCTTCGGCAGATAACCTCGTCATAGACCATCAGGTCTTCTGTTATCTGGCCTTCCCATTTACTGTCCTCCAGCAGGTAACCTCGTCACAGACCATCAGGTCTATGTCCTTAATATAATCAGGGAGATGGAACTTCCATACAACGTGACCTAAGAAGGAGAACGGTCGGTAAGTCATTACTTCCTTACAGCCCAGGATGGACAGCCCAGGATGAAGAACAGGCGGACTAGATGCCCCTCTACGGAGGACGGAAAATACAATAAGTGCCTTTGAATGTTGATATTCCAAAAATGTGTGTTTGTGTGTGGCAGCGTCATTCACGGTGGGTGGAAAAAAATATCACGATTTAATTGGTAACAGTTTCCGCGTCCACAGAATCGTTCCCTGAGGTAATTAATTATCCTCCGCGTCATCAGCTTTTCACACTAATTACCCCCCCACCCCACGCCACCCCACCCCATTCTCACCACCACCATCATCATTATCATCATCGTCATCGCTCCCGGCAGCCGTGTCCACCATCGACGCCGCAATCTCTGGTATCTGCCTTCATTATCATCACCACCACCACACAATCCCGACCTTCATCCGAGGCCCCCATCTTCTCCCCAAATCACTCGACTCCCTCTCTTTTCTCTCACTCCCTCCCTGTCACCATCGCTCTTCTCGTCAACAGCATCATCGCCTGCGCTGTATTCTCACCATCGCCATTGTCAAGGTGCCATGAAGTGGAATGGAGGCCCTAATCACCACCTCCTAACCCCACCCACGACCACAAGGCTGGCGGGCCTTGCTCTCTTGGCCAGCCCCTATATCCTCGGCTGGTCGCATCCTCCTGACCTTGGTCACACGCGGGTGACTCTGCTCTCTCTCTCTCTCTCTCTCTCTCTCTCTCTCTCTCTCTCTCTCTATCGTGAGGTCAGCGATCATTAATGAAGATGCCTCCACGCAGCTCACTTCGCTGTGACTTCACGAAGCCGTTCCTTAGTTGGGAATGAGCCCGACTTTGCCCCGAGTCTCTTCACAACCAACTGTGTGATTATAGAGACCAGTGGAAGACACGGAAGCTTTACAGAGGGCATTCGCATAAGCCTGAGGGAGTGTGAAGGACGAGGGGACGCACGTCGAAAAGACATGCAAGTAGGACACTTTGAGGACACGGGAGGAGAGGTTACGTCCAAGTCAGGTAGTCCCGATAGTTTCAGAAAGGAGCTGCAAATAGCGGGGGGTGGTGATTACGAACGGCTAAGAGGCCCACAGCAGAGAAGTACAGATATGAGGTATGTGAGCAAGCGCAGGTTCTGGTTATCTGAAGACGTTAGTGGAGGATCAGCACAGCCTCAAACCTTACTGGGTATTCTTGCGTAAGGCCAACAGACAAAGAGGTTTGCACTGTGACCAAAAACAGGTAGAAGGATGCAATACAATAAAAGGAGTACTCGACACAAGAGGCTCGGGACACCGTTAGAGACGCTACACAGAGGTCAGTTGTGGTTGCTGTTCAGGGAGGGACAAACACCGTGGTTCGAGAAAGGTCGGAAGAGCTCCTAGACAAGTATAACGCTCTCATTAAGAAGCTTATAAGGATAAGCGTTGGATGGTTGTGGTACCGCGACTTATTACAGCCTTGGTTCGATGTAGGACGTGTAGTTCTAAGTAGAATATTAGATACAGTGTAGAAGAGACGAGTGTGTCTCCGTACAGCCCAGGATGTAGATTACATGGATTTGTGGGATAGATTTAGCGGTGATAGGAGCCTGTTTGGTAGAGATGGCGTGCACCTAAATAGGGTTGGAGGAATGGTATGGTCAGCCAGGGTACCTGACAAGCAAATTAAACAGGTAAGGTATTTAGCGGGGACTGACCTGGGTGCAAGTCAGCTCCGTCCCGGAAAGCAGCGGTCACTCAAGGTCTGGCAACGATGGAGTGCTGATGCTAACGTTAAGGGTATGGCTCCCGAGTTAGATAAGAGGTTAGATAAGGTCAGGTCTGGCGTGACTGGTGTGACCCCTCGAGGTAGAGGTCGAAGAAACTTTCAGTACGAGTTCTAAGATCCATGAAATTCTATTTCAAGGTCTTTGCCATACGCTGTGTAGCATTACTTCGTCTTTTCCATACCAGAGGCTTAAAGTGAAGTGAACCAACAGCTCACGCACTGTCAGAAAAGCCAGATATCATACGAATAAGAGAAACATGCATAAAGTAATGCAAATAAACACCTGTTAGCCGAATGAGCGATACTAGGATTTACAGGGATATAAAGTTTCAAGCTGGAGGACTAGAGGCACAAAGTTTGGGGGGACATAAGAGACACTGTAGAGGTCACTGCTAATAATATACAAGACGACTTCAGTAATGAAAGATGTAATATACATGCCCAAAAAGAAGACATTATGGAAAGATCTTAAGTTTCTTGTTTAAGGACCACGAAGCAATAGCTTTATGGGACTATGGCAATAGCTGGGATTTCTAAAAACAGGTAGACAAAAGGGAAGCAGGAAACAATCGATAAAACAGAAGTTTGCTTCTTCATTCAAAGGGTCCATGACGCAACGCGAGGAAACACCCCGTCAGACCCAATGCCTTTGTTGGGGGTCTGTGAAGTTGGGTTAAACAAAGCATTACCAGATTTACTGTAAATTTCATTTCTGATTTTAAGGTAGTGACAAAATACACCTGGATATTAGTAACGGAAACCGGATGAAGCTTCTAAATGCAGATCCGGTTGAAATGACTTGGTGTAGCTTTGAAAATGAAATACTTCTCCCGAGAAGAAATATTCCCAGAAACAAAAGGAAGTAATGAGAAAGAAATACCAGGTTGCATTACGGAAAGAAATAAAAATATCCAAAGGTGCATAAAAGAAATGCATACAAGAAATTAAAAAAAATCACCATAAAAAAGTCTTCCTAATTAAAAAGGTATTCCTCATTCAATTATATATAATCAGTTGTCCCAAAAAATCTTTGATAAAGTACTCCATATGTCTTTTTTAGATACGATTCACCTTACTACACAGGCTATCAAGTTTGTGTGAAGATGGCGTACTGGCATACAGGCAGAGATAACAGTGGCATTAAACTGAGTAACATCCGACTGGCTCAGAGTGACGACTTGGGGTACCACAAGGTTCAGTCCTGTGACATGAACTTGAGAAATAAAACCTATTGGAAACCTTAATACTAATCCTAAGTAATTCTGAAGAGACAGAGAGGGTAACTGTGCTCCAATGTAGACGGATGCACGGTAAGGCGTTACGGTGCTGAAGACGTTAAACGTAAATAAAAAATGCCCGGTAAGCCATCATCAGCAGCACAAGGAAAATGACCTATAATATGCAAAGCAATGCCTGGCTGTATATATAACAATATAACATAATATTCGGTTCAGAACGCCAAAATCGGACCTCATTAACACTCTGTCTAGTTCTAGTCACTAAATCTGATTGACGACTAAGTAAAACAAACGAATACAGAGAAGAGCAACGTAACTAATTCCTCCGTTCATAAAAAAATATGAAAGGAGACTCAGAGATCTAAAATGATTTAATCACAAAAAAAAGGAAAAAATATATAGAGGGGACTCTTGCGAACATCTAATGAAAGTATTCAAGACGCTTAATAAATCAAGCAACATAACTCGCAACTCCCTCCCATTCACGCCAGGACAGAGATATAACTCCAGCACTAAAAACAAAGTTACAGTGAACAGAAATAACGCTCCAGAGTTGAAGGGAAGGAAATGTGATATATATATACGTGAGTTTTGTGTCAGCCGTAGGTTTATAGAACGCTGGATACTGCCGTGGGGGGGGGGGAGAAATAGGAGCGCCAGTGCCTTTAAATCACAGCTGGACAGTTATTTCAGTGGTGTCAATAGCAAAAACGGCCGCTCAAACCGGACGATACATCTATGCAAATACTTCACCTGTATTTGCTTATCAGGTTTCAGTCTCCTCACAAGAATATCCGGCCACCTATAGCAGATCAGATTTTGTTTCTTTTTCAATCGCATTTCCCCATATAATTCCCAAGGCAGTATACTCTGAATGATATACGGTATTCTTTTCTGACTACTTGACTGCCGGTTGATGTGCCGCAGAGAGTCGGTAGGTGAGGGAAGTGCCTACGTTACTGACCCGTCCCTTCCACACAGATTAGGGATTTTGAATATTAATTGCCGTCCTTCGGCAAATGACCTCGTTACGGACCATCGGGGTCTTCTTGTTATCTGTCCTTCCCACACACAGCAGTCCAAGACACGCTTCCTCATCCCTGAGCCAGACGTCTCACTGGACATGCAGCCAAGACCAACCCCAGCCCAAGACCCGCCCTAATCAAGGTCCCCCCGCCCAAGCCCAAAACCCATCCCAGCCCACCACCCCCTCCCCCAAGCCCCAGGCCGCACCCCCAGCCCTGACCACGCCACCCCAGGAGCCGCTGAGTGTGAGAGGGAGACCATAAATAAAGCGGTGGTGTAGGAAGGCATTATGGGCCTCCATTGTCTCCGTGAGGGATGATGTTACTAATAAACTCTAGTCCTCCAGCTCTGAAATATTGCGCCGGTTTTCCCCCCCTCCCCCCCATCACAAGGCGAGAGTTATTGTGCCTCCCACTTACGGCGCCGTACATTGAATTAAATCCCCCCCTGGCAGAATTATTATAGAAAAATATGAAATCGGATGATTCACCGACCTCCCCTGATTAAAACAAGAAAATGTACAGCACTAAATCAAGAGGTGAAATCCTCATAAATTCCTCCAGTATGTGAGGTGATTATAGTGCATGTGTAATACGGCTTGATAAGTGTCTTCGGCGGGGCGCTCATAACAAACATGCAACACGGCGTTGCAGTGTACATAAACTACGTCTAACACAGTCGTACTCACAGGGGCTAAAGTGAATGTATAAGAGAGCATTTTTTATCCTGTCTACAGGCGCGGGCCGCTGTCCTCTATCCCCACCTACCCCTGCGTCTTCTCAACACACTGAACCTGCCGTTAATCTCGTGTAGCGAGCAATAAACAAGTCAAGAGGGCCTGGGCTCGGGTAAGTGAGCAGTTCAGATCGCACAGCGCGGAGGGTCTGCGCCACGCCGCCGCCCCTCACTCCATCTACCCCACCCTCTCGAACGAACGCTCCCCCATTACATTCTTGCAACGTCAGCCAACAGGTGTGACCACTAGCTAAAGGGACACACGGACACACCAATTTCTACGGAGGAGTCTAGGTGTTACCCAGGGCCTTGCTAAACTCTCCTGCCATCCAAGGCAGCGCTTCTCCCAACGGCAGGAAAAGGTAGACTCCTTTGGGGTGAGAGGTTCTTTGACGAGAGTGTACTCCCAGCGATTCAGCTTAGCCAGATGTGACTTTTCACTCGTGCAAGAAGATTCCATTAATATCTATCTATCTATCTATCTATCTATATATATATATATATATATATATATATATATATATATTTTTTTTCATACAT
>JAYMFT010192019.1:0-25718 GCA_038088735.1 Panulirus argus
TATATATATATATATATATATATATATATATATATATATATATATATATATATATATATTGTCACAACTGCATATGAAAAAAATAGCTTACTATACGATATAAAATACATCAGTAAACTGTACAGTATGATGTTTTTACTGACCTAGAAAGATTTTATCTTAATAATAAAGATTTGAATATGGGAATGGGGTATGCTGGGTGTTGCAGAGAAGAAACGGAGTTTAACAATGTAGAAGAAATAAATAATAGTAAAAGACATTAATAAACACTATATGAACACAACATTACCTGTCTGTAGAAAATGTGTAACTATTTTGAACTTAATACATTAAATAGATACACAATTGCATGAGAAATTTTCTTTAATTACTTTAAGTGGGAAAAGAAATTCATTTAATATGTCATTTTCTTGTAATCTGTAAGGACATATGTTTGGCACCACAGTAAAATTTTTTTTCGTATTTGAAGGGTATATATATATATATATATATATATATATATATATATATATATATATATATATATATATATCATGTACATTGTATATGTAAACAGAAATTAAACTAAAATCATTAGAATAATCTTCATTTGCATATTTATAATGTACATGACAAACACAGGAAGTTCCTACGTAATTGAATATGTATATTTTGTTTATATAGTCAGCAGTATTGCTAATTATGTATAATATGATATAATTTCTTTGTTCTTTTGTTTACCATTTGTAGCGGTGACATGTAATATATGAACTGATATTAACAAAATCACAAATACACATTAAAAAGAAAGTTTTCTAAACGATGGAAATAAACTATATCAGATTTATACAATATGATGCTTATATTCTCTTTGAAAGATTTCATCTTAACGATAAAGATTTTATATAATTTGGGGGAAGGGGGATGCTGGGGGCAGCAGATCAGAGGAAACGGAGATATAGCAATATGGAAAGAATATCTACATTGTCACCAAGAAGATTGTAGATGGTGAGGTTTATTTTCTTACCTTTATGATAGTTTACCAATTTCTTCCTTTTTTCGTGATATTTCTTGCATTGTAGGAGAAGGTGTTCTTTTGTGAGGGTTGCTTGACATGTCTCGCATCTTGGCGGGAAGGTTTTGTTGATGAAACGGGCTGTAGGTGGGTGCTGTTGTAGGTTAAGTTGAGTCGTATACGGGTTAGCGCGACTTCCTCCTCCCTTCTGTTTCTCCTGCATGAGGTCGTCCAGTCCGCTAATTCCGGCTTGAATTTCTTATTGATGGCCAGGCTGGTCCACTGATTTTGCCACAGAAATAATATTGAGTTTAGGAAATTATAATAGAAAAAAATATTTATATATAATTTTTTTTTTTTTAGAGACCGATTAATTATACAGAATAGATATGGAAATAAAAACAATTTCATAAGCTTATTCTGATATGACTCTTTTTTCTATTTATAAATATAACATACATAATATCCTATTAATTATTTATGTATTTTTAAAAGAATTCACCACAATGTCCTTAAATCACAAAAAACACAAATGCATCTCGAAATCTCATTCCCAAACAGCATGCCAACAGCAACTTATAAGGCAAGTTGTGCAGAGTCTCCCTTCCCGCGCTCTTCTCTTATTGGCTGAGCCGTCAGTGTATCCTAAGGTAGCCAATCACCTTTCGCCTAAAGATGCTATAATGACAAGTCTTTGTTAAGTTACATTCTAATTCTTATTATTAGGCCAAAATATAGTTAATAATGGCAACAGACTGACTTAAATTTTAAGATCAAACATAGAAATTTTTAAATTATTCCAAATATCTGATTTATAATACCGTAAAAAGAGTTAATAGATGTTTATATTAATATGTCTAGTATGATTCTTGGAATGCCGTCCACTGATGACGTCACAGCAGAAGGCCAGCACAACAACCCCTCACTTATTATGAATGACTATCTATCTATCTATCTGTACGGCGGCACCTCCTGTATTTGAACCAGTCCAGGCTGGAGACGATCTGCTGCCGATGTGGTTTTCTTTGGACCTGAGTGAGCCAAGGTGGATGGGGAGGGGAGGAAAATCCGCCGAGGGCCTCCCCATTTCTCTACTCCTGTGTGGAGTGCATCTCTGGGGGTACACCATCCCCATAGAAATGGTCTTGCAGTTGCGTAAACATTTTTCAGGCGAGAGAAGGAATGATTATAAAGAGAATCTACGTGTGATTTCTTAATATCAAGCATTCATCAGACAATGAATCTTGTAAATGGAATTTTGAAGAGATATTCAAGTCAAAAACATCTTAGATAAATGAACCATACGATAAATAGTTAATTTCAGTTACATAAAAAAATATAAATGACCCTTAATAGAACAAATAAGGAAGGATAGCTACAAACTATGCAATAAGTATTAATAATGATGATATTTATAGTCATAAAAGTTTTTTATTTTATGAGGCCATCACAAGCCAGAAAAATAAAATGCCTCGGTGAGCGGAAGAGGCGCCAAACAGCGGATCATAAGGTTGGGTTACTACACCAAGCTACCCGGGTGACGTCACGAGAGGGGCGGGGCTTTTTAATCCAGCAAACTAGCTGACGTGCCCAGGCCCCGCCCCTCTGATGACGTCACTCGGGTAGCTCAACGCAGCAACCCTATCTTACGATCTGCTCTTTCGCTCCTCTTGCTGGCTTACGGGAATGAGGACATTATTCATGCATTTGAGATATCTTGCATTTTTGTCTATATTCCTGTTATGTAAATTTACTTTGTGTAAACCCAGGCTCTTAGTTATTTATTTGTGTTCATGATTTGCAATAGATCCCCATGAAAAAGGTAGATATATTCATTTTCTTACACCACTAGCTTCCTGCACCATAGAAAACGAATATATATTCTTGAGTACCTATATATCATTTAGCAAATTCATTAACTGGTTACAGAGTAGATAATGCATGACTTTTTTTTTTTATGACCTTTATGCATCAGGTGGATAAGTAATTGAATGATAATAATTATGATAAGAATATGCAAGTATGAAAAGATTTATGTTTAATCGCATGAAGCCGTCATGAGCCAGCAGAAATAAATGCCTCAGTGAGCGGAAGAGGCGCCAAACAGCATATCATAAGGTTGGGTTGCTTCTCCGAGCTACCCGGGTGACGTCATGAGAGGGGCGGGGCCTAGACAGGACTGATGGTCGGATAATTTGTTGGGCACAGGCCCCGCCCCCCTGATGACGTCACCCGGGTAGCTCGGAGTAGTAACCCTACCTTATGATCTGCTGTTTGGCGCCTCTTCCGCCCACCGAGGCCTTTCTTTCCTCGCTGATTCTTGAGAATGAATGACGACTCTGACTTTACTTCCTCTGTAAAAGAAAGGATTTTGTTCTCAACTGTTGTTGTTCATTCAGTTGATTTGTGTTATGAATATTTATAGATTTAGCCTGTAAACTAGAATATCGATCTTTTGGTCATAATTCTTTTGCTTCTAATGTCTTTTTTCATTTAGATTATGTTATGGTATTAATTGTCACTTATGTAGAGCCATTTGCTATATTTTTCTTGTTTATCTTTCGTGCCTGTTCCCCAATCGCTGGTCTGTTTAAATTATCATTTTTATTTCTATTTTCTCTTTATCATATAGTTTACTTTTATATATTTTTTTCTTGTGATATGTGTGTGTGTGTGTTTTTCAAGATGATCTTCCTTGGTTCTTCTCTTCTATTAATTTTCAAGAGCTGACAGTGTTGACTGTCAATTACTTCAACTTTTACGTTGTCTTTTCATGTAATCATAATAGCAATGCGTTTGAAATGACTGTCAGTGTGTTTAACCCACACACACATGTGAAGAGCTTTAGGGTGTTTGGTGGGGAGGGTGTAAGTGGGTGCAGGGGAGTGTGTAAGTAGGTGTAGGGGGAGGGTGTAAGTGTCAGTGTAGAGGAGGGTGTAAGTGAAAGTGGTTGTAGGGGAAAGGTGTAAGCGTAAATGGGTGTAGTTGGAGGGTGTATGTGGATGAAGGGGAGGGTGTAAGTTTAAGTGGGTGTAGGGGGAGGGTGTAAGTGGGTGTAAGGAAAGGTGTAAGGTTCAGTGGGTGTAGATGTAAGTGGGTAGAAGGGGGAGGGTGTAAGTGTAAGTGGGTATAGGTTCGGGTGTAAGTGGGTGTAGGGGGACAGTGTAAACGTAAGTGGGTATAGGGGGAGGGTGTAAGTGTAGGTGGGTGTTCGGGAGGGTGTAGGTGTAAGTGGGTATAGGTTAGGGTGTAAGTGTAAGTGGGTGTAAGGGGAGGGTGTAAGTGTAGGTGGGTGTAGGAGAGATAGATGGTCAACTCCTCTGTCAAGTTACTTTTGAGATAATGTTGCTTTATAATTACTTGTGGTTCGCCATCTGAACTGGACCAGCCGGCCTTGTGCTCAGCGAGTAATTAGTGATATAGTAGCAGAATATCGTAATGCAATTTCCGAGTATTTCCTTCTTTTCCTTACCTCTCTCTGTCCCCTCCTTTATCCAAATATGCAATTAATCATGTCAGAGACTTGGCCACCTTTTTAAGCCTGCAGGCCGCACATCACGTATATTTAGCATGACATTCTCCGCATGCAACCGAAAGGAAAATGAATAAGGATTATCGGGTCTAAGTGTAGATCTAGCTGGTTGGTTGGTTCTTTTACAGCTTTTTAGGCCTATCAACTGCCGGGGTCTTTAAGGCCGACAGCATCAATTTACAACCACTCAGATATATATATGAATATGTACACCATTACACGAGACACTAAATGTATATATATATATGGCTCCTGAAATATATTACGAACGGGAGTCCATCAAACGAGTCGTTGCCGAGGAGATGCTCGGCTCCTCCTCCTGATTGGTCAGATTTTGTTTGTAAATTCTCGGTCGCTCAGCCAATAAGAGAACAGCGCGGGAACCCCCTAGCAACCCGTCTTGTGTGGCGCTGTTGATTCACGTTTTTTATCTAGGCTTTTTTTTCCCCCCACCAGGAGCTTACAACAGATAATTACCGTCGAATTGTGATAATGATTTTTTTATTAATTTAATTCCATATCAGGAAATGAGTGCGATGAATAAATGAATAAATAAATTATTTGCATATTTGAATTCTACGATCGTTAACTGTTTTTATGATATCTTGAACGCTTGAAGGTGATCAAGATGTTTCGATTGGCGGTAATAATTTGATGCTAACTGCCTTAATGACACTGATAATTAATTATTTGATGGGCCTGAAGCCCAAATAATGAGCCAATCAGTTAATGAGATCTAATTCATCGTAATTTCACTGTGTCAAAGTTCCATCTAGAAATTGTACGCGAATCGGAACGCTATTGAGAGCGACAGCCATCTTAATTCACCTTTGTTATTACGAAATTCCATCTCATTAGATTTATGATATCTTCCTGGTGGTTGGTTAGCCATGAACACTTCGAGATAATTGTGAGAGATAATTAATTATAAGACCACGAACGCTCTCACGACGTGTATGGACCTCAGGGCAAAAGAATTATCTTATCGATCTCGAGAATTAGTTCATGTTGAAGACGTATTACTTCGTTTTTACAGAGAGAAAATCAATAAAAGACAGAAATTCTCAGCCAATTAGAATTGTTTTTTGGATTTGCGAGCTTTTTTCTGTCTTGTTATATTTGCATTGATATGGTAAATTTGAGGAAAACAGCAGAATTTCAGTAAATACGAAACGAAATATGAAATATAATAAGATAGTATCATAGAAAACGAATATTTAAAATCAAAGAAAACAGCTACTTAGCTAGCGGTAACTATACTATTTTTCAGAGACCCGCTTCGTTCATCTTACATTATATCAGTGATTCTAATTCGCTTTAAGGTGCTCAGTGATTACTTTTTCTCGCCTTCTTTTCTGCATATTACTGTAACTTATTTTCACTTTTTCTCTTTGATTAAGCCAATCTTTCACGCTACACACCACGTTCATGTAATAAGTCATTCACGTTCCAGAAGGTAAATAAAACAAACCTATATGCAAAATATAATTAATATATTTGTCCGATTGGTCTTTCAAGAAAAAGATACATGAAAAACAACTAAACTAATCAAATATTCTAACATTAAAATCACTCTCGTTAACAGACACGTCATAAAAAAATGTATACAACTCTAAAATACATCGTCCGACTACAGCAAAGTCTATATCTATCTGTAACTAAAACTGTTGTTGTATTATCTGTTGAACAGACTTGTTTTACGCCACACTCTATGATATTCTATAAGGACGACAATATCACATTTCCATGATGGGATTTACAGACATGAGGAGTTTATAACAACATTCTGTCATGAGATTACAAAACGGGTAATATTTGAAACTCTATTACTATTGGGGGTCAACAAGACAATATTTATTCACACGGGAATACGATCCCAACCTTAGCTCCTGCAAAACAGATGCTCTTAAATCCTTCAAGGTATTAAATGGAACTGAATTTTTAACATATCTGCCAATGGATCTAAGGATGCGAATGGATGATTATTTTAAGTGGGGAACGACTGATCTGGCCACGGCTGACGCCATCTTGGCACCAGCTCAGTAAAGTCGGGTTACGTCATCGGTATGAAGAACAGAGAACACTGTACAATGGACACGGACGTCGCAGTGAACGACTGAAATAGATGTTCTTCTATAGGGAACTCGTAATTCACTTCCATTAACACAATTTCGACACCGAGAAGCATGAGTGAGTGTTTTTGTACAAGAGATTTGTTAACACTGATCAAGTAGGCTCCATACAGAGCTTTGTCTCATGAACACGAATTCAGTGATTATCATCTTAAGCTTTCATGTTAAAACAGAAATCGCCATAACAGTCAAAGCTTGAGGGTGTACAGTTAACAGTCATGTTACATAAGGGTGTTATACTGGGTGCATCATAAAGACAGTAGTTGTTCAGGAAGAAACAACACACATCCAACGCAGGTGCCACAGTTACAACGTAAATATTCCGTGATGCCAAAAGAAGTTGTTGGTAATGCCTCAGTGCATATTTACACTTTTCCAACTTCAAGATGGGGTCAAGACTCACCAGCATAGACATTAAGCTGATCACCTGACTGCAGCAACAGAGACGTGGCAAGGAATAGCAACACCTACAATACAAGGAGATGAGTTCCCAGCCGGGTTAAGTGGACATATAGCAACGTTCCCAGCCGGGTTAAGTGGACATATAGCAACACACAAGGATAATCTCTCACGCAAGGGAATGATGCTTACAAGATTTTTTTTTCTTTAACTTTCGATGGAGGAGAGATGGACCCTAAAATTCCAACTAGCCCTCATCTTTCCCTCTGATATAAGGGCATTCAAGCTGTTTTCAAGCGAGTCAAAAGACCGATAGAGCTCACTAGAACACAATTGCTTTATGAATGAAATTCTTTGAGCTTCTACAATCAACGATTCGTTATGGGGCAACTCGCTGGTTACCCTTCAACTCGCTACGAGATTATCTCCTTCATTCTTACCATCTTTTTCTAATGTGGAAAGTAAAACCAACTCTCATACTGATCTGTCTTTGAGAGGTAACTTCCCCCTTTACTCTTCGTAATAACCCTCAGCAAAACATCAAGAGCTTGTCTTCAATGAAGGGACACAGATGTCGAAAAGCTTTCCAGGCGTTTTTCTAGTGGGTTCTGGAAGTCCCTCTTCCCGACCCCTCGCTTTGTCATCATCATCGCTGCATCTGGGGACTGAAGGAATATCGGATCGGAGATTAACAGCTCGTAGAGGAGAAGAAAAGGCTGTACAAAGGAGGCTGGGGGTTTGATTTGATGTCAAGGCTTCCATGGGAAAGTCGGCGTTTTCTGGAGGCGTGCAAGTGGCCCCCAGCTGGTGAAGAAGGTTCTGTGGAAGAGGAAACCGTAATGATAGCTCTTCTGGAAAAATAAACTTTTGAATATGTAGTAAAGAATATGTCATTCCTGGTCTTCAAGCTAGAGTATCATACTGGGTTAAATGACGATGGAAACTATTGATCAAACGTGAGAAATGGTCTCGACTGTGACCAGCAGGTGTGAGTGGGAGAGACTGTTACTGAATAAGCATCAACGAAAAGCATATAAATTAATTTAGTAGTAGTAGTAGTAGTGGAAGTAGTAGTAGTAGTAGTAGTAGTAGTAGTAGTAGTAGCAGTATTAGTAGTAGCAGTAGTAGCAGCAGTATCAGAAGTAGCAGTAGTGTTAATGAATACGTGATATGCTAACATCAGTGTTATGCAGAGAACTTTATTCCGATATTCATAGCTATCATTCACTTGAAAATCTCCAAACCCTGTCTGGGAGGGTTTCATTGGTTTGACAATAGAAGCTGAGGCACTAAAGTTAAACAAAGTTGGCTTAGTGTTTAGAAATAAAGTTTGATATTATACCAAAGGACAGGGAAATGTCAGCGAAGCTTATACTGATGCAGAAAATGATGCGTCAAGTCTTCAGAAATACAACAGCTGTATGAGAAAGGATACAACACTGGAGTGACTCAAGATGTGAGTGGTTTCAACTGGAGAATGATCTATACTTTTTAGCTACCTTGAGGGAGGCGTGAGTGCCATCTAGCTTCACCAGGCGCTGTCATAGTGCCACTACAGTGTCACCGCAGTGCCACCAGTACAGCGACGCCACTTTACACCTGCCTGGGAGTAAAGAACAAGCTTAGATATTACATAGATAACCGTGCATGGCCTTCCTCGTGATGGAGGTCGCCCCACAAATGCACCACATTCGTGAATGAGAGTTAGAAGACTGCAAAAAGGGCTTGTCTAAACAATTCATACTGGTGGTACATTATAAGAATGAGGAGAGCAGTACGGATGTAAGTGAACATTTAGTTACTTGGGTAATTATGGTATAATCCGATTACTCAGATCCAAAGGCTTTTCCTTCTCTCCTATTTGCTCTGATGTTCCCTTTGAAATGTTGGCTTATATCTCTTTCGTCTGTTACCGAGTGCCGCCTTCTTCTCACAGGTTACCTTCTGTCAACTTGTAAGGTAATGATAAGGGAATCTGATAATGTCTTTTGGATCTATTGTAATATATTCATTCTGTTTTCCACTTACCCATCTCAACCCAACTTTTACCATTGACCAAATACGCCCAACCCATCTCACGCTGCAGGTCGCCTCTCCCTCCATAACCGGGTCATGGAATTCATGATGCCAAATCTATCTTTGTCATGTCCTCCATCACTTTGTTTCATGCCTTCCCCACCCTTCCTCCGAGCCAGAAAGAACTCCTGGTCCTTCTCCTTGCATATCCTACTATCTTAGGGACAAGGACCCAACACCATCTATTAATAAAAGCTATTTTTCTCTTCCAGACCCCGTCCCTGGAGACCTCCTCAGCCTACCAACTTCGATAGGACGGGTCGGGCGAGTTACCTAGGGTGACAGGTCGGCCGCAAGGTGTGTTGCTGGGGCTGAGGCTGTTTGTAGTGTTGCTGTTGCTGCTGCTGCTGCTGTTGATAGTGATGTTGCAACTGCTGATGAAGATGAGGCTGGGGGCGACGCGTCTTAGGGGAAGCGCCCGTTACGGGGGATCCTGTGTGAAAGGAAGACGCGAGACACAGTTGATGGAAACTGATTTGGACATGTGGCATCCGAATGGCAATTTAGTGAAAGGAAAGATTGGATAAAAAGTTTCTAATCCCGTGGCTGGAAAGGGACATAAAGGCTCTAATCCAATGGCTAAAGAGGAATATGTAAGAGTTATAACCATTAAATCAGTCCAGCTTAATGTAACTCCAGTAATGTCATTTACTGTAAACATTAAAGTATTAACAAATGAATGAGTATAACTTCTAAGTATTTAAGTCATCTTGATACATTCACTATGAATAAGTAAAATTCATGCAGTGGACTGATGTATGAAATGATGTTATGAAAGATACAGTACAGGGACAAAGAATTCTCATTTACGAAGGTGTAGCAAGCAGTGTTAAGTATGTAGAAGTGTGTGGAGCAGTTACAGTGCAGTGTGACTGGATGAAGGGCATACTCTCAGGGCAGTGTGACAGGCGTAGGAAACTGACAAGGGTAACAGTATGATGTGTGGAACACTATCATGACAGGCGGAGTAGTATGACAGGTGCAGCAGTATGAAGGGTAAAGGAATATGACAGTCACGGCAGTATGACACGTGCGGCAGCATGACAGCCAGAGCAGTATGACAGCCAGGGTAGTATGACAGTCACGGCAGTATGACAGTCAGGGAAGCATGACAGCCACAGCAGTATGACAACTAGGGCAGTATGAGGGGCGGCAGAGCAAGTGTGACAAACCTACTGGTCCTGAGGTGTCTGGGTGGGCGGCGGTGATGGGCGGCGGGGCTGTGGCCGCCCGCCTCGGGGCCGCCCAGAACCCCGCCGTACTCCGCAGCAGCCGCCGCAGACGCCACCGCTTGCGACCCGTCGTAGGGGAAGACCCGCGGGGTGGCACGGCTCTCCATCTCGCTCTGTCAACGACAACGGCAGCAGCAGCAGGTCAAGGTGGTGCCCTTGATGACCCGACCTAACCTGACAGGTCTCCTCTGACCCCTTGGGAACACCGCGGTACGACTCTCGAGAGCACGGCCTTACGACCCTTGGAACAAGCACGGTACGACCCTTGGGGGTGTGTGATGGCCTTGCCTTTTGACCAGGGTCGTACCGTCGTATTCAAGGGTCGTAGGTCGTGTCCAAGTGTTGTCGTACCGTCGTAAAGTCGTCTTCAAAAAGGTTTGTATCACAACCATCACGTGGTAACAAGGTGGAGTTATGAGTTATTTCCGGTCAACAAACAGTTGTCTCTAACATACATATCAACTTTAATTCTATAATTTTCTCAAGATCTTATTTTATTTATGTGCGGTGAATGGTGGTTCTAATACAGGATGAAATGTAAGCGATATAACGGCATGTTTAGGGAGTCAAAGTCGTATTTCTTTGGTAAATACTGTGACTTTAACTTACTGGTAGACCCTAACTTACTAAGTTAGGAGGAGTTCATGTTATGTAAGGAGGGGGTCTGGTAGACCCCTAACTTATCAAGTTAGGGGAGTCTCACGTCATGCAGGGAGGGGGGGGGACGGCTGTTAGACCCTAACTTACAAAGTTAGGGGACTCCACGTCATGCAGGGAGGGGGGAGGAGGGGCTGGTAGACCCTAACTTACCAAGTTAGGGGAGTCCACGTCATGCAGGGAGGGGGCCTGGTAGACGAGGGCTGTGAAGCCCTTCTGCCCGCGGGGCTGCTGGTGGTGGGCGGCGTGTGTGGGCGGCGAGGGCGGCGCGGGGGGCGGCGGGCTCCCTCCGCCCATCTGGAAAGTGGCTGTAGCGTATGGGTACAGGTCCTCCTCGCTGTACTCCCCTGCAGGAGAGGAAGGCAAGGCATCAGTAGGGGTGTCGCAAGGCCAGGACTTCATCAAATCTCATGACAGAAACAGGTTGCTTGTACAGCAATATATGAGCAGAGGAAACGCAAAATCCTTCTCAGTATGATGGGATCTGACCCCACGTTTATGGAGATCTATTTTTTTTTTTTTGGGTGTGGGAAAAACTACGAAAAATAATGTCAGACAAAAGGTTTCTTTTCTTTGCTATGACAGCTCTGTGGTCTGTCGTCCCCGTTGTGAGAGACCTTTGGGGTGAGGCGTCTGTCTATCTGACCCGTCGAGTTAGACGGTACCAGCCTTGAGCAACGACGGCACGACCCTAGAGCACGGCGGTACGACCTTCGAGCACGAATGCACGGCCCTTGAGCACGGGGGGTATGGTGGGTATGGCCTCTCGCCTCGTCTAAGAAGTAAGTGTTAGTTAGGTAGGGGAGAGGGGCGGCTTCGACCCCACACGCCTTGGACCATACCGCCCAGTACCGGCCTTCGTGCTCGAGGGTCGTACCGTCGTGCTCAAGGGTCGTACCGTCTCGTGCTCAAGGGTCGTACCGTCTCGTGCTCGAGGGCCTGACTTTCCCAAGAGACCAACTCGAGAATTAATGTGTCAGTGACAGAGGTGTACTTGTAGTCACGGACACTGGCGCTACAGGTCTGCCAGGGGTTCAGGGTTCGAGGAAGGAATGGGGAATGGTTCGACACCTGAAACAAACTATGGAATGAACCATGAAGAGATAGACAGACGGATGTTTTACTGACCACAAAAATGCGTATTTGCTTGAAGAATATAAACAATGTGCTTTATGGCCCATGATTAAAATCTTGAAAAGTAGAGTGAAATACAGTTACTGAAATACATGCAGATACAAATCACACAAATGATCCATAAAAGCCCTGCAAATATAAAATAAAAATATGAAAGAAATACACTTAAAACGCTACGACATACAAGTAGGAAATCGTCGTCCATACACAAATGATGTGAGGGGAACTGTCACACGAGATCATTCGCACTTCAACATAGGAAGCAATTATGGAATGGATGATCTGTCCTCTCAGTGGACAAGTCTTCTGATGTGATGTGCATACGTCGGCACACAAGCGCGATGGTATGGGACACTATCCAGACACATGCCTCTCTCTCTCTCTCTCTGTGTCTGAATCTCGCCACATGCAGACGGTCTTCTACTGTCGGTAGAGTGGTACAGAGTGAGACTGTGGTAAATGCTGAGGTCAACAAGGGTCATCGGCTGATGTCTGGCGTCTGCTGAGGTCAAGGGTCAATAGCTGAGCCAAGGGCCTGGTCTCTGATGAGGCCAAGGGTCAGTAGCTGAGCCAAGGGCCTGGTCTCTGATGAGGGAAAAGGGTCAGTAGCTGAGCCAAGGGATAAACGAGATGAGAGCTGAGCTGAGAAAGTGGCAGCTACTGAGGTCTACAGGAGTTCCAGCCTTGACTCCCGCCCACAGTCCTGGGGCATCAAGCTAGGACCAGGCTGGAGGGATTCGACCAGTACCCGTGTTGTCCCTTAGGTCCTGCTGCTGCTGCTGCTGCTGGGGAGGCGTGGGCGCCGGCCTCCTGACGGTGGTGTACACGTCCTCCCTCGCCTGCATGGCTGTCTTCTCCTCGCCCGAAGCGGTCACCACGTCAGGCACCTCCTTCTGCTGCGGCCTGCTGGAGGGTCCTGCAGAAGGTGGGGGAAGAAGTATGAGACGGAGGGACGTCGATGGGAGTTGTGACAATCAAAAGGGCCTTGGGCCAACTCGTTTTGCCGAGTACAAAATATTCTATTATTCTATTTCGTAATATTTAGGTCCTGCTGAAACATAGAGAGCTCAAAAAGCACCAAATAAAGAAAGAAATGACGGCCGGTGTACACAAAATGGTAATGTATATGACAGCCAAATCATCTATGAGACGGAAGGTACTTATTAAGTCATGCGTTGTTGGTCTCACATGAGTGAGAGGATGGCTCCTCTCTCTCTCTCTCTCTCTCTACCTCTCTCTCTCTCTCTCGTTACAAATTAGAAGAACTAACGCACTCCATTAAGGCTCAGGGTCCGTCCGGAACCTTGTAAATGAGAGGAATTAGGAACGAGATTTAAGCAAACGAGGGAATACTGGCACGGCTGAATGTATGGAGTGGCACAGTGAGGTGACTGGTGCCGTGCAGAGTGTGGAGTGGCACAGAACTAGACTGTACTTGAGTATGTATGGTGACACAGAATAGGACACCTCAGGTGTGTGTCATAGACAGGAGGGAGGCCAGTAAAACCTACAAGAAGGAGGAGAGGTAGAACTGTAGAACCCTACACAGAGGAGAGGGAGGCCTGTAGAACCCTACACAGAGGAGAGGGAGGCCTGTAGAACCCTACACAGAGGAGAGGGAGGCCTATAGAGCCCTACACAGAGGAGAGAGAGGCCTGTAGAGCCCTACACAGAGGAGAGAGAGGCCTGTAGAACCCTACACAAAGGAAAGGGAGACCCGTAGAACCGTACAGAGAGGAAATTTAGGTGTGTAGAGCCCTACAAAGAGGAGAGAGAGGCCTGTAGAACCCTACATAGAAGGTCGAGGGGGACTCACGCTTCCTGAGGCAGACGCAGACGGTGGCCAGGGTCAGGAGGAGGGCCAGGGCGGACACCGTGGCCGGCACCAGCACCCGGGGGTCGCGCCACGCTGGGGACGTCGAGGGGGCGCTGCCCCACACGCTTCCGCCCACGCCTACGCCCGTGCCTGCTGCAGGACGAGAGCCTGCGGTCAGTGGACGGGAGGAGAGAAGGGCGTTTGAGATACGAGTAATGGAGGACAGTGTGGGGTGAGGACAGAAGACCACAACACAGGACGCCTACTGGATCAGGGTGGAGGGATCTGGCTCTACGGTGGGTGGAGGGACCTAGTGCTACAGTGGGTGGAAGGATCTAGTGCTACTGTAGGTGGCAAGATCTAAGGGCACTGTAGGTGGACGGACCTAGTGCTACTGTGGGTGGAAGGATATGGGCAATTTGGGTGGAAGGATCTAAGGCTACTATGGGTGATGGAAGGATCTAAGGCTACTGTGGGTGGAAGGACCTAAGGGCACTGTGGGTGAATGAAGATACTGCGGGCGTACCTGAGATGCCCACACCGGGCGTGCTGACGGTGTAGTGGGCGGGCGTGGCCCCAGCAGCGTTGTGGGCGGTCACCCGCAGCTCGTACCGCCCACCCGCCTCCAGGCCGCCCACTGCGTAGGTCCGGCTGGGTGGGATCTCACTGCCCACTGGTGAGGAGAGGAAAAAGACAGTAAACCTGTCGTCAGAAATCGCCACTGGATATAGGACAGTATGGACCACTTGGAAAAGCATGAGAGAGAATATGTACACATATGAGGAGGAAAGCAAGGCGGTACGACCCTCGAGCAAGGCAGTACGACCCTCGAGCAAGGCGGTACGACCCTCGAGCAAGGCGGTACGACCCTTGGGTACGGTGTTCTGACCTCTGACCTGACCTGTAAGGGTCAGGTCAGGGGTAAGAGAGAGAGAGAGAGAGAGTGTGTGCGGTTGGCTCACCTGTGGTCCAGCGGGTGAGGGAGGCCCTGCGGTACTGCACGCTGAAGTGGGTGATGGGGCAGCCCCCGTCCCCCCACTGGGCCAGGTACAGCGTCGCCTGCGAGCTGTTGCTGGTGACGAACTGAAACTGCGGGGGAGCCTCCGGCGGGCGCCCCTTGGTGCGGGCCGCCTCCGTGCTGGAGGCCGCGCTGCTCCCTGCTCGACGGATAACACCACCCTCATCACCAACAACTCCAACACCAACACCAGCCTTACATCTACAACTTCAGCACCCCAGCTTCTCTCCCTCAGTTATAGAGCGTCGACTAATACTAACAACCGTAACTAGTTAAGTCTTAAAAGGAATAGTTAGAATATGTGTACGTCAAGAATTTGCATAAATCTTTACCTAACTGCTTAAGCAAACAGAATAAAGCTAATGAAAATGAATTATTCATTGAGCCAAGACTATAGTAGGTATGATACACATGACATTTTATACAACAACATACTCCATGGTCAGTTCTTGACTCACATGACTGAAATTGTTCATGAGGACACAAGAGGTATCACTGCAGAAAAGACCTGACTGACTGACTGACTGACTGATTAAATGGAATGTTTCAGGGTTCTGTCAATGATCGACTGGGAGATTGGGAAAAGGGGTTCGATTCTTTTGTTGTGATGGGTTCTTAAGTTCTCTTGGGGGGGGGTCTAGAATACTTAGATACCTCACTGTTGGGATATAAATGTCAACTGAAGTGGTAGGAATAGGTTACTGTGGTTTTTTTTTTAGCAATGGTTGTGGGATTCTAGTTAAGTTCTGAGTTGGGTCATGACTGGAGATGTGTTTCTGCGCAGTTCCTCGAAAGTTGTAATGATCTGAAGTCTTTTAAGACTCAGCCCAGGCCTGATAACACTAGGGCTGTGAGGTTTGGCTGAAGTGTTGTGAGGTTCTTCCTAGATCGCTATGAGGTTTCGTCTCAGTCTCTGTGGGGTTCTGGCCATGTCTGTGGGGGTTGGAGGTAAGTCGTTGTGGGCTCGTGCTTAAATCACTGTGAGGTTGTGTGTGTGTGGGGTTAGGGTAGGTTCTTCTGAGGTTGGGGCTAGAGTGTTGTGGGGGGTTGAGGCTAGACCATTGTGGGGTGTGGAGTTGTGGGGGAGGGAGGGGCCGTACGTGGTACTGACCGATGTGGTTGTGGGCGGTGAGGTAGAAGTGGTGGAGTGTGCCACAGCGGAGGCCCGTGGCAGTGTAGGCTCTGCGGCCCCCGTCCACCTCCACTGTCATCCACTCTCCACCTGCCGACCTGCAACCATCCACAGCTATGATTACCGTCCCATCTCCACTCCATAGCAGCCTCAGGACACGCTATATCCCATAACTGGTTATACCACCAGCTGGTTATACCATTAGTATAGCCGTTATACTCGAGGATGTACATCAGTATAGGAGCATATAGCAGTACCGAGAGCAGGGGTTCGACAGAAGACCCACCTGTAGTGTAGTGTCGCCCCTTGGAGGGCGGCTCCGCCAGTGTCCTCCACGCTCCACTGGACCCTGATGGAGGAGGCCGTGGTCTCCGTCACGTGCAGGGAGGGCGCCGACGGCGGCACTGACGGGGTCAAGAGAGGTCAGAGGTCACAAAACACGCGTAAAGTAAATGCAGTGTTGTCTGCTGCAGAGGTGGCCCGGTTCATATGGCGTCTGACTCCTGTGGCTCCAGCAGGGTATACTGATCTGGCAGGGTGAGGGTGTGTATACTGACTTGGCAGGGTGAGGGTATACTGATCTGGCAGGGTGAGGGTAAACTGACCTAGCAGGGTGAGGGTATACAGACCTGGCAGGGTGAGGCTATAATGACCCGGCAGGGTGAGGGTGTACTGACCTGGCAGGGCGAGTGTGGGTATACTGACCTGGCAGTGTGAGGGTGAGGGTATACTGACCTGACAGGGTGAGGGTATGCTGACCTGGCAGAGTGAGAGTATACTGACCTAGGACAGTCAGGTTGTAAGTGGCGGTGTCAGAGCCGTGGTGGTTGGTGGCTGTGCAGGTATAGTGTCCGCTGTCAGTCCGTTGGATGTCAGCCAGGGTCAGCGTCCCGTCTGGCTGCACCCGGAACCTGCGGACGACATGAACCTGTACACTGACCTGAACTGAACCTGTGGACCTGTATGCGTAACCTGTGGGTAGGTGTGTCCGTAGACATTGTGTGTGTGTGTGTGGGAGAGGGGACTTGTTCATTAGGACTGGTTATTTTACAAGTCTTCTGAAGCGTTAGACCTGAAATGGAAATATAAATGGCTTTTTCCCTGAGTCTAACGTCTCCCTTCCCCCAGCTACCTCCCCCTGCCAAAAAGCCCTCGCTTGCCCTGGGGAGGAAGGGGAGATGGACTGGCTAGCCTCACCTGCCGTGGGAGGCGGGGATTGGCCTCCTCTGGTGGGCCCAGGTGAGGGAGGGCTCCGGCACTCCCACTGCTCCACACGCCAGACTCACGTCCTCCTTCCACGCCACCGTCAGGTTCCCTCCCACCGACCACACGCCCGCCGGCACTGCAAGAGGGCGTGGAATGGGTGACCAAGGGGACTCATCACTGCCATCCACCGCCCCCGCGTCTACTGGGACTGGAGAGACTGCTGAGGGAAGGGCGGGGGGTGGCTACAATACTGTATAATAAAATCAATGTGAAAAAAAATACATCTCCCGAGGAAAAAAATATAAAATCTCACGAAATAACGTGATACTAAAAAAAGGTAATCTGAACATCACAGAAAGGTAATCCAAGTATCACATACCAAAGAACAGCAAAATACATCAATATTACAGAAACGAATGTCATGACCAAAACTACAGTAATGTATGTAGTGACCGATGACTAATAAACAATAACGAATGTATTGACCAATACAAAACGAGTCATGCAATCACTATTATCATTATGGGCATTTGAGCCGATGTGGAAAGTTATTACTAACATCTTTAAGCTTTCTCTTATCTTAACTGATAAGGGGGCCTTATCTTCACGGCTGGTCAGCTCCCCTGGTGAATGCTTTCCAAAAGGAAACTATTCTCACCTGTAAAATACAAGCCATGGGTTGACGCACCTGTGTGGGAGGTCCCTGGGGGTTGATGTACCTATATGGGAGGTACCTGGGGGGTAAAGTACCTGTGTGTGAGGTACCTAGGGGTGGTGACGTACCTGTGGGAGGTACCTGGGGGTGACGTACCTGTGTGGGAGGTACCTGGGTGGTAACGTAACTGTGTGGGAGGTACCTGGGTGGTGATGTACCTGTGTGAGGGGTACCTGGGGGTGACGTACCTGTGGGAGATACCTGAGGGGGGTGATGTACCTGTGTGGGAGGTACCTGGGCGTTGATGTATCTGTGTGGGAGGTACCTGGGGTGTGACTTACCTGTGTGGGAGGTACCTGGGGTATGACTTACCTGTGTGGGAGGTACCTGGGGGATGACGTACCTGTGTGGGAGGGCTTGACCACAGCCACGGTGCTGGGGGGTCCCTCGCCCATCCTGGAGGACGCTGTCACCCACACCTGCATAAAAAGACCACATTAGTCTCCAACATCTGTCGTCAACACCTGTACCGCTCGTGCTACAGGTGCTGTGGACGAAATCCGTCCTCGCCACCATGTCACAATCGTGCTACAGGTGTTGAATATAATCGCAAGTGTCCTTAACACCTGTGTAACTTTAACTACCGGTGTTTAAGGAGAACATCCGTCTACATCATCCTGCACAACTTAATCTACAGGTGTTAGGTTGCCTGCCGGTTGAGTAGGCATAGGCCCCACGGGAGCGGCAGCCGGCACTGACCTGGTGGGTGGCGTGGGAGAGGTCATGCAGGGTCATGTGGGTCACGTGAGGCTCCACACGGCGGCTCTGGGGTCCCGCCCGCCCCCCAGCTGACTCCCAGTGCACAGTGTATCGGCTGATGCGCCCGTGGGGGCGTGCTGGGGGAGCCCACGACACCACGGCCGCCCTGGGGCCCGACACCACGGCCTTGACGCGGGCGGGGGCCTCTGGCACTGTGGGGGGAAAGGGGAGGAGGTTATTACCGGCACTGTAGGGGGAGGGCGGGCTCATTATTGGCACCCCTAGGGTAGGAAAGGTTATATCTGGCACTCCTTGGGCAGGGAGGGGTCACTACTGGCACTCCTGGGGTAGGAAGGGGTCACTACTGGCACTCCTAGGGTAGGGAGGGGTCATTACTGGCACTCCTGTGGTAGGAAGGGGTCATTACTGGTACTTCTGGGGTAGGGAAGGGTCACTACTGGCACTCCTGGGGTAATGAGGGGTCACTACTGGCACTACTAGGGTAGGGAGGGGTCATTACTGGCACTCCTGTGGTAGGAAGGGGTCATTACTGGTACTCCTGGGGTAGGGAAGGGTCACTACTGGCACTCCTGGGGTAGGGAGGGGTCGAGGGGTCACTGCTGGCACTCCTGGGGTAGGGAGGGGTCGAGGGGTCACTACTGGCACTCCTGGGGTAGGGAGGGGTCACTATTGGCACCCCTGGGAAAGGGCTTCATGGTACTATTGGGAAGGGGGAGTTTTTCATTGCTTTATACATATTAATCATTGATGGCACTCATGTCCTGGCCAGCGGTACAGTGTGGTACAGTGTGGTACAGTGTGGTACAGTGTGGTACAGTGGTGTCAGACTCACCGTCCTGGTCGGTGGTACAGACGATGGCACGTGAGGGCGTACCCTCCCCGGCCCTGGTGGAAGCGGCAACGCCGACGCTGTAGTTCGTCCATGGTGTCAGCCCTGCCAACGTTGCCCGCAGCCCCTCTGACACCACGCTGCCGCTCCTGCCACCCTCTGACAGCACAGAGGAACATTGTGATGAGATTAATGCGCCCCTGACACCAAGCTGTCCCTCCTGTCACACTCTGACAACACATAGCTATGTTATGGTAAGGTTACTATGCCTCTGACAACACACTGCTGTTCCTGCCATCCTCTGACAACATACACAACCTACTCACATAAATTTATTAAAATAAAACATGAAAAAATTATTCTAATTTGGTTCACGATAACACACAGTAGAAATGAGCACGTTGAGATAAGTCTGCTTTATAAAAAGATAAGACATTCTACAGTAAAGATAAGAAAGATAACGTAACGCAAGACATTTCAGCTATCATCACTGAAATGGGGAGATTCCCTTCCCCACTAGCTACGGGCGTGGACTCTTTAACTAGACTTAATTGGAAATGCCATATAATTCGAGTTCCTGGGAGGCCTACTCGAGATATGAATGGACCAAATTCAGTACTAACTGCAGTACGAGGCTCTTGGAGGAGGCAGAAAAAAAAAAATTGGTACAAATGATCACTGACAAATTACTTTTTGAGCCGAGCCTCGTTACTGCTCGCCAAGTTGGGTCACTAACGTCATTCGCGAAATTAAAAGCAAATAAAAAAAGGATACCCGGTTCTAGACCTCGCGAATTTTAATGATGTTCGCCTTCCTCTTGACCCCCCGTTGATTGGAGACGGCGTGGGGACTCACCGTGAGACGCGGCCTGCGAGAACGCCACGCGGTAACTGGTGATGAAGCCGTTCCTGTAGCGGGGTGGGGGTGGGGACCAGGTGACCACCAGGCTCGATGACGTCACACTGTCGCACGTCACGTGACCAGGTGGGGCGCTGGGCTCTGGGAGGGTTTGGGGGGAGGGAGGGGAGGAGACTATTAGCATGGATGATTACCTTCCTCACGTATATGTGTGTGTGTGTGTGTGTGTGTGTGATAATGAGGTAATTAGGATGGCTAAGAATTTTACGTCATTACATTCCTAACTTCCCATCCCTCTGGATGTACTACATGGGTGAAAATCTATTATCCACGTGCAAATATCTATATCCCAGGTGTTAATATCTATATACTATGTGTAAACAGCCATATACTAAGTGTAAACAGCCATGTACTAAGTGTAAACAGCCATATACTAAGTGTAAACAGCTATATACCAAATGTAAACAGCTATATCCCGAACGTAAACAGCTAAATTCCAAGTGTAGACACTTATATCCCAAATGCAAACAGCTAAATCCCAAATGTAAACAGTTATATACCAAGTGTAAACAGCCGTTTACCAAGTGTAAACATCTGGATGCCCTCCCAGCCTAGAGATATTTAGCACAAGTATCCAACCCGTTTCCAGTTTCTGAACTGATAAATCTTCCAAGTATTGATAACTCTCTCTCTCTCTCTCTCTCTCTCTCCCTCCCTCTCCCTCTCTCTCTCCCACAAAGCTCATTTGGTCCGTTCCAGACCGAGGCTGGAACCCGTGTTCTTCCTCCCCTCCCTCTAGAGGGGCGCCTCAGCTGCCCTTGGGTTTGCCTCCAGCACTTACTGTCCTCGAGCGTGGTGCCCAGGGCTGGTGGGGAGGCCGGACCCGCGCCCCTGGAGTTGAAGGCCTGGAGGACCACGGTGTAGCGGGCGTGGGGCCTGAGACCCGCCAGGGTGGCTGTGGTGACCCCAGCACCGTCCACTCCCACGGTCGTGAAGTTGTAGGCCCCTCCCTCGCCCTCGCTGAAGGGAGAAGGGGGAAGAAGTAGAGTCACAGCTCGCAGGGAGAGTGAAGGGACGCTCAGGGAACACCCTTAGCCCCTCACATAACGTAATAACCAGAAGGTAAATGTTAAGAGACATATCCATTCATGTTTGGGGGCGATCTGAATATTTTGGAGATATCTAAAGCACATGTTGGGGATACCCAGCAAATGTTGGGGACATCTAGCAAATGTTGGGGACATCTAGCACATGTTGGGCATACCCAGCAAATGTTGGGGACATCTAGCAAATGTTGGGGACATCTAGCACATATTGGGCATACCCAGCAAATGTTGGGGACATCTAGCACATGTTGGGCATACACAGCAAATGTTGGGGACATCTAGCAAATGTTGGGGACATCTAGCACATGCTGGGGATACCTTGCAAATGTTGGGGTGAAGAGCGGATTCTCGCGTCTCAGAGCGTCTCTCCCTTTGAAGAGTGATAGTCTGGGCAGTATTCACAAAAGCCTCTTTACTCTTTCGACGTGAGGGGAAAATGTAGTTCGAAAACTTCTCACTAAAAAGTGTGTAAAATATGTTGCGGGTCTCAGAATGAAATAGTGGGGCGCTCACTTGGGGCACCAGGAGGCGCTGATGATATATATATATATATATGTGTTGTGAACGTCGTCTGCCTGAATTAAGAGCAAAGGTTTTTTTATTAATTATAAGTTGGTTATATTCGTTAGTCCTTGGTTAATATAAGAGAGACAGTGACAACAGATTGACGAATATGGTTCTATGATTCCCAGCTAAAGTACTAAGACTTCAGAGAGTGAGCCCCATCTATAAGCTTGTCCTAAGACAAGTCAGGGATACAGTGGGGTCCAATCCTGTTGAAGCAGACAGACATAAGCTGTTGTTCCTGACTGTAACAATGGGTTCGAAGACTGTGTGACTGGCCGGGAACACGATCCCGAGTTGCACAGGATTATGTTGACTGTAGGAGTGACTAATGATCCGACTTGGTCCTAATTCCTCGCCTCTCGTTTCCAGGACTTACTTTCCGATTCTCAAATTTTGCTGTGACGTGTGTGAGGAAGGAAATGAATCTTCCTAAAGTTCTATGAAATTATGACCTCGGCGACATTTGGTAAGTGACTGTTGTACTACACTTCCAAGAAGTGCGTGAAAATATTTCCTTTTCTTACTCAAAAGTAGCACAGACGGTTCAGTTAGTTCCTTCATTCGTACCGAGAACATCCTGTGAAGGGTATCGTAAATATATGATTCAAGTGAGGTGAATCCTAAGGTGAATCAAAAGTGAGTATTCCTGAAGGATAAAGTAATTGTAGTCTTCAATGTCTCGCTCACAATGGGTGAACTCACTATGTTTACTTAAGGCTTAACACTACTGATGTAAGATTTACTTTGTGCTCACATGAGTACTGCAGAGGGGCGACTTATACTTATTGACTATCACCTCCAACATTATCATCGGAAGGGGAACTCATCTATACACCGTAGGGCCAAGTATGACTGGATGGGGAGGACGTCTCTTACGAAGGTTCCTTCGACACTGAAGAGGGACTCACCTGTCGTCCTTGAAGCCCAGGTAGTACCCCAGGACGGTGCCGTGGGTGAGGTTGTGTGGGGGCGGCTCCCAGGTCACCTGCAGCGCCGTGGAGGACACAGCCACAACCTGTGATGAAGCAAGGAAATAAATATATCAACGCTAAAAAAAATCCCGTAAAAGAAGATTTTAACCTAAAGGTTGACACAGAGCAGTTGTTCATGAATATCATCCCCGTCTCCCTCACGACTGGATTCTTAAGTAATTACACTTCGAATCCAAGTGATTATGAGTACCTAATTACAGCCCTATCTGTAGTACTGGTCCTCAGTAATTACGATTATCCCATAATAGCTTTAACCGCAGTACTGGCTCCCGGGGTTCAACTCGACCCCCTGATATCCGACACATTTGGGAAGCAGACCTGCAGCTGGGTACTAACTGTGACGCTCTGTGGGGCAGCTGAGGGCGGCTCCTCCTGCGTGGTGACCCTGAGGGGGGCCGACGGCTGGCTGCGCCCCACGCGGTTCTCCGCCACCACCGTCAGGGTGTAGGTGGTGGCCGGCAGGAGGCTCTCCAGCCGCAGCCGACGCTGGTCCCCCTCCACCGTCACCTCCCGGGGTCCTCCCAGCGCTGAGGACGAGGGACAAGTCTTAGCTCGTGTTGAAAGGAGAAGGGGACGTCTTGGCTCATGTTAACAGGAAAAGGGGACGTCTTAGGCCATGCTAACAGGAGAAGGGGACGTCTTAGCTCATGTTAACAGGAGAAGGGGACGTCTTAGGCCATGTTAACAGGAGAATGGGATGTCTTGGCTCATGTTGAAAGGAGAAAGGGACGTCTTGGCTCATGTTAACAGGAGAAGGGGACGTCTTGGCTCATGTTAACAGGAGAAGAGGACGTCTTAGGTCATGTTAACAGGAGAAGGGGACGTCTTGGCACATGTTGAAAGGAGAAGGGGACGTCTTAGCTCATGTTAACAGGGGAAGGGGACGTTTTGGCTTATGTTAACAGGAGAAGGAGACGTCTTAGATCATGTTAACAGGAGAAGGGGACGTCTTAGGTCATGTTAACAGGAGAAGGGGAAGTCTTAGCTCATGTTAGCATGGGAAGGGGACGTCTTAGCTCATGTTAACAGGAGAAGGTGACATCTTGGCTCATGTTAACAGGAGAAGGGTGTCTTAGGTCATGTTAACAGGAGAAGGGGACGTCTTAGCTCATGTTAACAGGAGAAGGGGATGTCGTAGCTCATGTTAAGAGAAGGGAACGTCTTAGGTCATGTTAACAGGAGGAGGGACGTCTTGGGTCATGTTAACAGTAGAAGGACACGTCCTGTGTCATGTTAACAGGTGAGGAAGCCATATCAGGTTATACCAACATACGCAGGAGTTAATTTCAGGTCATATTAACATGGGTATGGCTCATGTAAGATAGATGTGGAGAGTTTGCCATGGTCATATGCTCGGGAGCCATTACAATATGTCTCCCTCAGGGACTGACTTGTGCGGCCTTGAGTATAACATATATCACAATATACTCAATATCTCTCCCGCCGTTTCTCTCTCTCTCTCTCTCTCTCTCTCTCTCACAGGCACCTACTAGGGGACTGCTGGGCGTCGAAGGTGACGTGGTAGGCGGTGATAGGTGCGTTGGAGTCTTCAGGAGGCGTCCAGGTGAGGGTGAGGTGACGGGGCCCCTCCTCCGCCACTCCGACCCCAGAGGGAGGGCCAGGCACGTCTACGGGGAGAGGGGAGAGAAAGGGAGAGTCAGGGTGAGAGTTATGTAGAACCTGTAGGAATTTATATGGCCTCGTAGGCAACTGTATTGTACCGTATACTAGAGCTACAGCTTGTACCGTCATCACTCCTGTACCATATATCGATGCACCACTATCACTAACAGTGCACCATACGCTATCATCAGTGTACCGTGTATCATGACTACTGAACCATGCAACGCTACCGGTGTACCGTACACGACCACCGGTGTACCACGTACGGCCGGTGTACCATACACGACCAACGGTGTACCACGTACCGCCGGTGTACCATATACGACCACCGGTGTACCACGTACCGCCGGTGTACCATACACGACCACCGGTGTACCACGTACAGCCAATGTACCATACACGACCACCGGTGTACCACGTACCGCCGGCGTACCATACACGACCACCGGTGTACCGCGTACCGCCGGGGTTACCGTACCTTGCACCAACAGGTGGAAGTCGGCAGTGAGGGAGCCATGGGTGTTGGAGGCAGTACAGACGTAAGTGCCGGAGTCGCTAAGGTGGGTATTCCGCAGCACCAGCTCGGACACCCGACCCGTCTCCACCTCCCGCTCGGACACCTCATACCTGCAGAAGGGGGGGAGAGGGGGAGACATAGGCACATAATTACCGTCTCTTACTGACTCTAAGGGCAGAGGGAGGGAGAGAGGGAGAGGGGGAGGGAGAGTGGTCATGGGAGAGGGGGAGAGGACGGGTCAGGTCATGACAAATCGCATCAAAACAATGAGGCATAAATTAACGTCAATTAACGCCCTTGTGTTAATTGGGCTCGGGATAACGAACGACCCAGCTACGGACGGGGGTGACGGACGGTCACCTACGGACTATGACGGACGGACGGATATAAATATGAGAGAGAGAGAGAGAGAGAGAGAGAGAGAGAGAGAGAGAGAGAGAGAGAGAGAGAGAGAGAGAGAGAG
>JAYMFT010192020.1:0-11837 GCA_038088735.1 Panulirus argus
AAAGAGGAAGGTCTCACAGAGAGGCGAGAGTCGTGGGAGGGGCCGGTACTACTACTGCTAGAGCCCTCCCTCTCATTTGCAGTGTAAGTGCTTGACAGCCCCTCTCTCTGATATCAAGGAAATATAGACCCCCCAAGACCTAAGTTCCTATGCCTCAACTAGTTTACCAGTGACTCACCAGAGGAACCATGTCAAAAGGTTGCCTAAAGGGAGAACTTGCAGCACCTCTTGGGTTTGTACTTTTATGGAACCTTGGCAGGATTTTAATTGCTTTCCGCTCACAGAGCCCCAGTTGTTGCATATGTAATGTTCATATACCTGTGGGTTTGAAAGGATTTGTTGTAAGATGTGCTTCACTGTTGTTTCAGAGTGAAACATAGTTGTGTAAGATCAGTGTGACTTTTAGAATACAAGCTATAGATTTAGATTTACTTTATAAGTTTTTATGTTTAGTGTTTGAAAGTTGAGAGATAATTCAGAGAAAGAATTGGTTGATTAAGCATGGAATTGTAGGGTGTACTAGGCATACCAGAAGGATGTTGTTAGGAAGGAGTAGCAAAGTACATGATTAAGGTGAATGGAGAGAGAGGTGGTGATGGTGGTGGGGGTGTGGTTGGGCTTCATTTATTGAGAAGGAATGGGGATGTGAATGGTAGATAGTGACACAGGAAGGTTTGAGTAATTCTTTATGGATCAGTCTGTTAGACAGGGGCTGCAGTATTTAGAATATGAATTCACAAGGTAATTTAACATTAGTAAAAAATGCCTAAGTCATCTTCTACATGAAGACACTATTTCATGAATAGTTTGTGGGTAACCAATGTGTCTGATATGATTTATATTTTCCCCTGAAGGACCAGTTGATGCCAACCATGGAGGCTGTGGCTTCAACGGGCGTTCACATGTTCTTTACTGGTCAGATGCTGTAAGTGAGATAGCTTTTGTCGTCCCAGCTCCAACACATGGTCAGGCATCCCCTGGTAGTCAGCAATCCAGCACAAATAATATCAACATGGGTATGTCCTCAAGTAATATTTTGTTTTTTGTCATTTTTAGTGTTTTCTTCCTAGTGAAATAGTATTTTCTGTAAAGGTGTTGACTTTCAGTGCGCTTAGTGTCGTACTCTTATAACAACCTAATCCTGAAATTATACATAAGTAACATTATGTTAGATAATGTAGACTGGATGTTTATTCTAAACCTTGAAATAAGTTGAGGCTATTTCTACTAAAATATTTTGCTTAGACATTGGTGTGACTACATATTATATGGTAAGCTCCAACGAGTAGTTTAATGACCTCCTAAAACTGCCATAAACAACCAATCACTGGTAGTTAACTACATATCGCTTTTGGTGTATGTAGATGATGTTTTTAGTGATATTCAGAGAAGTTGAGTAGAATGATTTTCTTATTTGTAGATATGTGCAAGAGGAGGATATGAAAAGTAAATGTTGTAAGAAGAGTAATGCTGTAGTATCACTTTAAATGAAGACTTAGGTGTTGATTTGTTTGAGAATTTAAGAGCGTTCATCAGTTAGGTAGATAGTGCAAAAGCTGAAAACTGAATTCAAAAGTAGATTTATGTGAGGGAGAAGCAATATACATACAGTGAAATCTATGGTGAATGAAAAGTTTGTAAGACGCCTGTGTGAGGGAGTGCTTCTCCTAACTGTAATATATGGATATGACTCCTTAACTTTTCATTGTCCTGTCTAGTTGAAAATTAGAACAATGGAGATAAATAACCTGTGTAATATTGTTAGAATTGGTAGTTTAGATGAAATGTAGATTGAGAATATAAGAAAAAATTTTAAGGAGTCGTTAGAAAAATACATCAATGTAGTACATGACATAGTTCTGTCCTGTCTTCCATCCTATATATGAATGGTTGAAGAGAACCTAATGGAATTCAGCAAAGAGAAATTCAAACAAATAAGTCATGAGACAATTAACACTTATTTTTGTAGTGCATACATACAAAAGCCCTGCAGGAAAAGAAAAAGACTGTAAAGTAAATGTCAAGGATATGGGAATCTTTTTAAAAGAAAAAATCTTGAATATAGAGAACACATCTTTAAGATTATGCTCATAAGCCAGTTAATCAGTGGTGTGATTGTCAGAACTTTTGCAATTAGAGTCCAAAAACTGATGATGAAAATGTTTAATGTATTTATAAGAAGTGAAATTAAATATTCCTGTGTTTTATGGTCTCCACTTTAAACAGAATGGAAGAGACTGACTATAGAAAATTCTAAAATATTTGACAAGTGGAATCAGTGGGCAAGATCAAAGGCCTAACTTTGAAAGACTGTAAGAAGTTAGTTTCTGTAGTCAAGAAAGATGTCAAAAAAGGTCTATGATGATATATTCTTGGCAACAAAGAAAAGGTATTGAAAGCAACATCCTGAACCTGAAAGCAACTCACCAAGGTAGATACAGGATCATCAAATCAAGTGTAATACCTTGAAATATACTAAAAAGCAGAAGAAAGTATATGAATGCCCAGTGATGATGCTTGAACTCTTATTTATTACAATACCAGGGACACCAAGAACTTACTTGGATCAGATTATTTCGCAATTCTGAAGAGAATCTCAGGGATCCTTGGGAGTTAGAAACCTCATAACCTTATGCTTTTTGGTAATGTATTTGTATCTAACTCCTAATTCACCATGTGTTTAGTGTCAGCATCGTAGCTACTGTCTTGGCTTGGGTCAACCCACCAACCTATCAGCAGCCATCTTTTGGTTGTGAGCAGGTCACCCTTGTCTCTTCTCTCTTCAAAGGTGAGTAAATTTAAAGCCTCTAGCTTTTCCCTGTGTGAAAGAAGTGGTGAAAATGAATGAGCTTGGAAAGGAGATGTGTTTACAAAGATACTAAGAGAGATTAAGTAGAGAGTGGCAGGGGGAGAGAGGAATGAAAGGTGAAATTTGGAGCAAGATGTGGACTTATGAGCGAGGGTATAATGGTGATTGGAGGCGTGAAGATAATTTGCCAGTGTAGGAGAAAAGAGATGTGTATGAAAGGCATCTGCAGGGAAGTAGTGGGACTTACTGGGAATTACCAGAGAAAGTGCCAGGGGGTCAAGAGAAAGGTACGAGAGCAGAAGAAGAGGGTAAATTAGAGATTGGGTGAGAGAACATGAACTTTAGAGAGAATAGGAAAATGTTTTGGAAGCAGGTGAACAGTTTTAGAACAAAAAGAATGAGAGTGGTAGTGAGGAGAACAGATGGGGAAGTGATTACAGACAATGAAGAGTTGAAAAAGAGATGGAGTGAGTCTTTTGAAGGAATGTTGAAAGGGTTAGATGATAGAATGACTCGTGTGTTTTTTTTGGGACAAAGTAGCATACTATAGATGGATGTATGGGTAGATGGATGTTTGGATAGATAGATAATGAGTTTTTAACATAGAATGTTAATTTGATGATGTGTTAATTGATGGATAGGTATATAGATGGATGATAGGTGCACAGATTATATGGATTCTTTAAAGTAAAGTTGCTAATTGTTTAATTTTTTGTTTTCAGTTGGCTTTGTGCTTGAATCTTGTGATCGAGCTGGAGGCAGAGGAGGTACCAGTGGTTCTGGGAGTGAACGGTCAGACTCGCTACCTCCATATGATGGTGATGTTGAGGCTGGTTCATCAATATCTTCACACACTTCACAGGTAGGTTTAAAATAGCTGGTGTGAAGAATTAATTACATATTGAAATTTTTTTCTCACAAAGTGAAATTTAGATTTAACCTGATACCTTGACCTTTTCATTATGGCTTAACCCCTGAACTCTTCCAGGTGTAAATTTATGTAAGGCAGCTGACTGCTTAACATAAATATCTGCATCAAGTTTGATAATATTTTCTCACCCCATCTCTCATCTAGTGCCCTCTTTTCCAGCTACTGCACCTTCTCCTGACATCCTGTCACTTCCTTTTACACCACTTAATCATTCCCACTCCTTCTTCATCTCACCACTCACTACCCTTTTTCACATACCCATATCCCACCTCTACCTGTCACACACTTTTCACACATATGCAGGCTCCTCCCAAAAGAATTTCCCATTCCTCTCCCACTCCCCTAGATTTGTCATTCTTCACCCAATCCATTGACAGCGCTCCGACTCTTCTATACCACATAATTCCAATCCACTCTACCTTGTGCACATTTTTCTCCCTCCTGCATGTTCATGCCCCAATCACTCAAAATCTTTTTCACCCCATCCCTCTATCTCCAGTTGAGTCAACCCCTTCTTGTATCCTCTACTTCTGACATATATACCCTCTTTTTTGACATTTCACTCATTCTTTCCATATATGTCATCATATACCCCTGTCTCTCCCATGTCTACCTCTAAACATGCTTTTTTTTTTCAGTATATAGTTGAGTTAATAAAAAAGAATATGACTAATTTAATCTCTTTTTAACTTATGAACTTTTCCAGACGTCTTATGGCCATGGAAGTGAAAACAAAAACCGCAAATTTGGTCGACAGACTAGTGCCATGTCATGCAATGACCACAAAGTCTACTTAGTATGGCTTGAGAGTTTTGATGATTGTTACACTTTCCCAGCAAGTAAGTACAATGAAGAATTATGCTACATTACTATTGTGGGCATCCCCTTGAGGGAGTTCCAGTTGGAACAGGCATCAGAGATATAGATAGAGACATAGATAGGTTTCAATGCATTACACATGAAAGCTAGAGAATGAGTGTGAGCAGATGTAGCCTTTCTTCATCTGTTCGTGGTGCTATCTTGCTAATGTGGGAAATGGCAATTAATTATAAAAAATGTATGTATACATGTATGTATTTTCATACTTGACCAACCTCTCCTTGGAAATAAGGGAGGAAGAATACTGCCCACATATGTTTTGTTTATCAAAGTAGACAGCTAAGAGGGTCAGGAGTGGATGCTGAAAATCCTTCCATCCTTTATTAAGCATAGAGGAAGGGGCCCATATGAAAATATTTTCCTTTAAGGCTGATTCATTTGTTCCTGATGTTACTTCTCATACAGGAAATGGCTGACTTGCATGAAAAAGAAGAAGAAAAAAAAATCTGTTATGAATTACACTGTACTAATCTATCTTTTCTTTCTTTCATCCCTCAGATGAGCTGTTGTCTGAGACTGTAACAGGTTTGGAATCTAGCTCATGGAAGGACAAGGAAGCCATTGTACATATTATTTTTATACATGCCCTCACCAATGGACTCTTCAGAATAAAACTCCAGGGACAGAATGCAAAGTAAGTGTTGATTTGGTGAGTTGTCAGAAATCATAGTTTAAAAATGATAATAATGATAATGATAAGAATATATCAATGATGATAATGATAGTAATAACTATACAGTAATATGATAATTTTTTCATACTTGTTTGTCATTTCATGTTAAGGTAACTCCAGAAATAGATGAAGAATAACCTCATTCTGTCACATCCACTCTCTGAAACCAGAACCCCCATCATAACCAGGTCCTACAGACCTTTCTGTGGTTCCCCCTGACTGCTTCATGTGCCCTGGTTTAGTCTACTGATAGCACATAGCCTCTGCTTACCACATTTCTCCAATTTAATCTGTTCCATGTACACCTCCCACCCTCTTGCATATTCAGGTCCCCATCCCCTCAACACCTCTTTCTTTTCATCCTACTATTTCCAGTTGGTCTCCCTCTTCTTCTCCCATCTTTGTCAAAATCCTCATTCATCCTCTCCACATGTGCAAATTATTTTAGCACACCCTCTTCAACTCTCATGACCATGCCCTTCTTACCATCTCTTACTCGATCATCCCTCCTCAAGCCATGTATTGTCCTTAACTATTTTTTTCAAACACAACCACCCTCTTCCATACTTTTTTTCAAGGGCCCATTCCTCACATTTATAAAACACTGTTAGGACTACAGCAAACATACAGAGAGTTCCACCGCATCTTAATCTAGTGGAATGTTATTGAATGAGTAATTGAAACTCGCATTATAAGGGGGATTACATTCATGACCAAAAACTTCCCCCTTCCTACTTAAGTTTGTCCTATACCTGAAACATCTTTGCTAACTATCAACACTCTTCATGGATACCAGTTTCCCTGATCTTTAGCTAACTATCAACACTCTATATGGATACCAGCTTTAACTATCAGCACTCAACATGGATACCCCAGCTTCCCTGTTCTCTTCGAGGAGGGAGTTTTACAGTCATGTTGACCCATCTCTTGAAAATTCTCTGCTATTGTATAACTTTTGTACGCTACACTGTCCACATTTACCACAGCCTCATTCTGTTTATTCCATTTATCTATCACTCTTATGCTATAAATGTACTTTTTACATCTTTTTAAACAAATTTCTTAATTAATTTCATATCGTATCATATCCCATATTTGTTCTTTCCTTTCATCATATGAACTGTTCACTGTCTTTATCATCATGCATGACCTGAGAGGCTGTATTCACATGTTCCACTCCATAGAAATGGAAATCGATTTAATGATTGTTTATAGATTTCTTAGTGGATAGATAGGAAATGATTGTAAAGTCATCTCACAATACAGTTTTACTTGAATGCAGAGGATGACTAAAGTCATGTCTTACAGATTAAATATGGCAGGACCATTAGTTGATGGACAAGTTGTGAGCAGAAGAGTTTTAGGCACTCTAGTGAGACAGACAGCCCTCAACATGTGCAGAAGGCGGCGGCTAGAAAGTGACAGGTTCGTATGGTTTATTAGATCTACTATAAATATTTTCAGCGTTGCATATTTGCTAAATGACATCAGGGTGACCATTTTGTTATCTTCTCTTTGCAATTTTAGTACAGTGCTTTGTAGCCCTCCATACATGTGTTTATCATTGTCACATGAATTTTCACTTTGCCCATTCATATGTTTTGTGGTTCCCCAACAGCTTATGGTCATTCAGCTCAAATATGCTTTTATTGTAAACTTTTCTTATCCACTCTTTTCACATGCCTATACCATTGTAGCTTAATACTTTATCAAGCATCATCATTTCATAGACTGTCCATTTTTATAACCTCACTTCTCTATTTTAGACAAATTCACTTTGTTGAATATGATATACTGGCTTTAATTTCAGTTCTATTGACTAGATTTAGCTGAACCACAGCTGTCATGAGCACATTTTCATACTTAAAAACACACTTTTTACCTTCATCATTGTTCCAATGTGCCTGAAATTTACTAATTCTCCTACAATCCTTCTTGCTTTTCATTTCGTGTTTGTTCTAACTTCATTCTAGACTCACATTCTCTATTGCATGTCTTTTCAATGTACTCCCATGTGTCAGTAAATGCTAATATTTTGTTTTTGTTTAACTTACGTTCAGAGGATAAGAAAGCATGATGAATTTTCTATACACATTTAACTATAGACCATCTCACCATCATATATCAAAGACATAACCCAGATGCTTGAAATTTTACTTAAGAAGTCAAAAAAGTGCTTGTTTATCAAACAATTGAAGCTGTAACCACATTCATACACAAAGAAATAAGAATGTGTGAAATATTAAGTGCTGCAGCAAAAGTACATAATGGAAAGTGATCTTTGATGGTTTGTATTGAGTTTGCTTATCTGTGACAGATCACAGATTGGCAGAAGTCACAGGAAAGAAAGGAGCTTCAAGAATGTTTATACATTTGTTATGTTTATCATCCCAAAATACAAGCCTTTGGATCCAGAAGACAGAAATCCAAAAAGATTGGAAAGAAAGCTAGCTAATCAAGTGCACCAATTCTACTTCAGCTACACATGTATAGTCAGCTAATACCTTATCACTGCTTTTATACAAATGTCCAAACAAGACAGTTATTAACACTCCCACTGTGGCAGTTGATTAAAGTCTACTAAACTTTTATTACCTTTAACTGCAGAAACCAGCCTTTTTCTGAGGCAGCCAAAAAATTTTTATCCTAATTGTGACAAGTGACAGCCCTTCTTTAGTTTGTAATACCCTCCAGACATTTCTATTTGTGGTATCTGGAAGCAGAGTAGAGAAACACGGTTGAAAACATACTTCAGCTAGCTCACCCCTGATGCCGACCTAGCAGTGATTTAATGCATACTTTTTTCACAGTAATTTTATATACCATAAGTTATCTGCAACACATCTTGATATCCTGAGTTAGTGTTTATATTTTATCACATTGTATTATATAAGGGAACTATCATGAACAGATATATGGAAAACACGAGGTACACATGTATATCAGCTCAGTTAGGTAATACCACCAATGCTGCCAATGCAGCAGTGATTTACAGTTAATTGAGAGTGATTTAAGAAACTTTTTACATATATAATCTCCATGTAGGTATTTAATTAATCTTTAAACATTCTTCCTGTGACTACTGTAGACCAAAGGTAATTTGATTTTTTTCAGTTTAGAGGTTATTTAACTCAAAGCAATAAAAGATTTAGTTGTTGCTATTAACTGGTATTTATTGTAACATTTTTGTTTTTAACAGCTACCAACCTCCTCATGTGCGGCGTAAGTTGCGTATTCAAGAGATGGTGCAGAAATATAGATACGAGATGAATGAACCAGAATTCTACACCCACCTTTTTACCAGTCCTTTATGTTAATAGTGCTACATAATAAACTAATAAATGCATATTAGAAGTATAGAATTATTTCAAAATTTCGTTATTTCTATACTTTAATTAATAGTATTTCTGTACCAGATATATGTACTTTAGAATATGATGTGTATTGCATCACATTATCTGAAACTTTTACAATTTTGCCTTGTAATTTATGAAATGTCCTGTTACCTGTCAGAAGAAGCAAGGTATCTGTTAAACTTTGCCAATAAGATACTTCAGTACAAAGTAAGATAATTAGGCAGCAACACAAAGGTTTGCTGTTTGCTGAAGAAGTAAACTTTTTATGTATTATAAAATGCAATTTTTTTGCTTAACACTGTGATGTACACTTGGACTTACAGAAACATTGCATTTTGACTTCTTTGTACAGGAGTTTTAGAGATTTGTTTATATATATATAGATGTAAAATATTTCTTTGTAAATCTTTTGGTATGAGTTTAATGACGTCTTAAGTTTGCATATCATGACTGTTACATAATGATAGTATTTAACCAAACATTTATCACTGACACCATGTATCATTTGTAACTTAATTAAGATAGAGAATGGAAATAATGTAACAGAAATAGTAAAGTTGGAGAAATTTGTGTTTATTGACTAAAAAGGGTGTTGATAAGACTATTGTACCTAATACCAAAGAATGGGATTCATCTTATCAACACTAGTCTTACTATTCCTAGTACCTTAAAGTTTGATAATTTTTTATCCTTGGATACAGTATTTTTTCTTTTTCTATATTAACCTGCATGGCTATCTATCTGTCTATATCTTTGGTGCCTGTTCCCTTCAAGAACTCCCTCAAGGGGGTGGTCACGGCAAAAGAGTCACCATAACTGGTGAACTCTAGTGCCATTGTTAGCCTTTAGTGTCTAACCCTTAACAGGACACTGGCAGAGGGGAACTTTAGTACAATTTTCGGAGGCTTCTCTCAAACGATCCTACTAACTACTTTTACCGTATGTGTCTACCTAATGTTCCAGCCTATTACTTTTACTTAATGCTCCTGCCTAATGTTCGTACCTACTACTTCTACTTAATGTTTCTGTCTAATGTTCCTACCTACTACTGCTCTTACCATTTTGCCAAAAGGAAGGGCTAACACATAGTGCTCTATACAGTAAAAATGAAGTTATGAAGAATGAATTGTGTGAATTAAGTGTTGTTAAATGTTATGTGTGACAAGAAGAGACTGTATGTTTGTGGACTGATTGCCAGGAGTCCACATGTGGGCCAGGCAGAAAGAAATTATAGCTATCTCGGTCAGAGGAGTGCAACTTGACAGCCACTGAAGTGCTTTCTCATTACACAGCTGTCACTAACCCTCCTGATACTCCAGTGAGTAGTACCAGTGATATACCTCCTTGGTTGGTGGCTGCCTACCAACAACTACCTCTGTACCAGCATGGCATAAAAAGAATGCTCTAATCATGCCATCTCAGTTGAAAGGGAAAATATGGAGTGCAAGAAATATAATGAAGAGATTGACTAGAACCCTTTAGGTGTTTTTAAATATGGCTCATATAGGTAGAAAGATTGTAGAAAAAGGGAAAGACATAACAAGGAAGAGAATTCCACAGGTTTGCTTGTGCTAGGAGAAACGGAGGCATCTTAACAGTCAATCTTCACTTGGGCAATCACCAGACAGAATCTGAGGGGGGGGGGGAGCAGCCAGTAGTCACATGCCATGGGTCCAAGTCTTAGAAGCTGGGTCACACACACACAGCTCATGAAAGCAGTGGTCAAAATGCTACTTACAGAGCAGAGAGAGAGAGAGAGCAGCAACTTTGTCATATACAAATGGATTATTGATGAGAGGTGATACAAGGAGAATTAATGAGACAGGATGCTTTTGATCACATTTTAAGAAAGAGATAGGAGGAACAACTTGCTTAACTTATTACTACCCTGAGTCAAACTACAGAGGTACAACTATTTTTGTAAACAAGACAGTAATTGGTTAAGGAGTTAATACTTCCTTATGTCTAGGTTCAGTGTGATGGTGAATAGCTTTGTTCCTGATCAGTTCATAAACCCCAATAATTCTGTATGTAACACAAAGTGGATTAAAAGTTTTTTATAAGGAAGGTAGGGAAAAGATGAGGAGGACATACAAGGATATAGTGAAACTAGGAATGAAATGACTAGATATCCTCCGGAGAGGAAGTTGACTGGGATTTTTTCATGACTTGTATGAGTAAGGAAAAGGTTATGAAGATATTGAAACAGGATGTATTAGTTAATGTGAGCAGAAACAGTTTTTCCAAAAAGGAAATAATGATAACATAAGAAAAAATGTGATTATATCCCTTGTTATGGATGAGAACCCCTTAATGACTTGAAATTATTGTACTTTTGGATTCTCCAAACTCCTTGGATGATCTACAGTAAGTCTGGCAATGGGAGTAATTCCTCTAGAACTGAAATTAGGTAATCTCTATGTATAAGAATAGGGTATATAGAGAAGTTTTTCACCTTAAGCCAGAGATTGGTACTTGGCAAAATAATGGAATTAATCAGAGACCAATGATGGGACATCTTGAAGTAATTGGCTAACTCACATGAAGCACCAACAAGAATGAAGATCAAAATCTCACCATACTCTGATTAGGGAATGGACAGTATTTGCTTAGACGAAGAAAATGTTTGAAACATTCTCATATGATTTGTCTGCCAAAACTAAAGACAATAAAGGAATTAGTGGGGTGATGAACTGGATCCTACTGGAAGGATAATTTTTATACTGATATGCTGAGTGAAGTTTCAGAGGGCAGTGCTTTTACAATTTGGTTTCAGATCTTTATACATGACATATCGAATGGCATCCAGTCTAATAACAAGGTATTCAAAGATATAGATGAGATGTTCAGAACAATGAAGAATCAAGGAGACAAAATTTTGCAAGAAGGTAATATGCTCAGGGGTGTATTAACTGTTAGGATACAGAAGTATGAGCCAAAGGCCCAGGGACAACAACAGAGCCCAATTGTAATGTGCGGGGAAAAAAATTTTGTAAGGTGGGGGATATTTGGATGGGCCAGTTTATGTATGATGTAGAAACATTTGTAGACATGCCTATGGCCCTTGGTGTGACACCTGGAGCCTTCAACACACACACAAAAAAAAAAATTGTATATATATATATATTTTTATTATTATACTTGATCGCTGTTTCCCGCGTCAGCGAGGTAGCGCCAGGAAACAGACGA
>JAYMFT010192031.1:0-11837 GCA_038088735.1 Panulirus argus
TATATATATATATATATATATATATATATATATATATATGCATGCATGAAAATACTTGCATATACATTCTTAAAATCTCGTCGTAGTAGTTTACAACTGAAAACTACCTAACATCCCAGTAATCCTTACTTGTTTTCCTTTAGTTTCAGATATATTTTTTGAAACATCTTAAGAAAAAAAAAATAGTCATTATTTATTGCTGGCGTTCCTTTAGGAAATCCACATTCGCTAGCGTCTGCCTGTCCTGACAATTTTCCACTTATACTGGAGAAACACCCAGTGATTGACACACATTTTGAGAAAGGCGTGGCCCTTTGAATGCCCCGGTCCGTCCCAGGCAGTAACCTGTTTGATCGAACTTCATTGTAATTTACGAGTCGTTACCCTGTGATGGTTTTCCTTGATCGCATCGATTGTAAAGACTTTATACAGCGGGAGGTACACGCATTTCATGCATCGAACCCCACGGCATTATCTAAATCACTGCTGCTCATGGCAGTGCCCGTGTATTGTGAGGTTTGTGTTTGCTGCCTGTGTTGCAGTGGTGGATTGCCGTTGATGTGTTCATCATTGTGTATGGTGCTAGCCAGGTGAATGATGTTTTAATGGCCAAAGCGTCTGTTGATCCACAAGGGCGATAGTAGCGTGCCACAGACCGTACTCGCTGGCGTCGTGACCCGTCACCCAGTAACCGCCAGTGTCCTCTGTGCCCTTAGGTCAATGTCTTTTTTGATCTTTCCTCGCTAGCCGCTCGTCTTGTCGGGTTGCCGAGGTCGACTGGTCTTCGTACTTGTTACTCGCGAGTGAGTCTGGTGTCTGTTGATACAGGATGGTGAGTGTACGAGGCTGTGCAGGGAGCCGGAGGGTTTGGTATGCGCGGCGGTGGGCAGGTAGCGGTAAGAATGGCGGGGGCCGCGTACGCACAGACGCCGACTGGCCCGCTTGGCCTCGCGCTGTGGACCCCAGTCTCTTCTTTTCCCTGACACTCTACTTGCCGGCCTCGCAGGAGGGCTGTGGAGACGTAATAGGTACATTTGGTTACAGTGAGATCATGAAGGGAGCCGTGGGTGTGGAGGGGAACACGCAGTGACGGACAGGTGTGTGGTCGTGCGTCCGGCAGCGGCGGGGTAAGGTGAGGCTCGCCCGCCGCCCCCGGCCCCGCATACCTCCGCGCGCCCGGGCACATCGACTACGCTACACTCGTACACTCTCTCACACAGTCCTAACCTTACCCTTCCTTCACTTGTCACACACACACGTTGACCTTTGTTTTGTCTCCTCCATCAAGTACTCTGTCGGGTCCAGGTTGTGGAAGGGAGGCGTGTGTCGTCCGGTGTTGCTGTGTAGGTAATGTTTGGGTAGTTGCGAGGTGTGTGTGTGTGTATGTGTGTGTGTGTGTGTGTGTGTGTCTGCCCTGGCTGGGGGGACGGGGGGTGGGGCCAGCGTGGCCGCGGGCTGTGTGAGTGGCGGCAGGCGGCAGTCTTCACCAAGCCCTGACTCTGAACGATAGTGCTAGTGCATGTAAGACAAACACATTGCCCACACTGACAGGTGCTCTCGCCCGTACGCCTGTCCCCCTACTGCTGGCGATAGGGAGGAAAACCTCTAGTGTTCAGTGACCGATGTGTATCAGTGACGTGCTTAATTACTCGGGTTGTAAGAGGGAGTGTGTGTGTGTATGTATGTGTGTGTGTGTGTGTGTGTGTGACTCTTGGGTGCCCAGTGCCCGCTGGAAGGTGTACACACCAGGAGGCAAACACCTGTGTGCTAGATGTACAAGTACAACACCCTCAAGAAGAGGGAACCGTGTGGAGGGGTAGCGTCGTGCGGAGAGGAAGAACCGTGTTGCTAGTGGTGCTGAGCTGCGTCCAGAACGCTTTGGTCGTGTGTTGTGCAGGTTTGGCAGTGACAGACCACCAGCACCTGAGGAGCAGCAGCAGCAGTAGCAGTAGTGCCTGCTGGGGTGGACGGCAGGACGCCTTCCATGCACACGACACCTGCCCTCTCCGCCACTCAGCTTGCTCGTCAGCCCCTTGCACTCCTCGCCTCACAGCCCTCACGATTCCCCCTGAGACTCTAGAGACTTGTCCTCATGCCGTGACCTCTCATAACCTCTGCCTGCCACTGGCGGTGATCGCGTTTGTGACTTGTGTTGGTTCGGTGTGGGATCATCTGGTGCAAGACCTTGGCCTTGAGCCTGGGACCCAGCGCTGGGCCAGTATGTTCCCAGCAGTGGTCCTCACTCTCCTGTCATCCCTGCCCCATGCTGGCTCCAGCCCACACAGCCACACTTTCATCCACGCTCACCCATTGTATCCATGTCTCAGTGCATAACCACACATCCATGTCCTAGGGCTCACCCACGCATCCATACGTCAAGGCTCACCCACGCCACGACACTCGTCCACGCCTCGTAACCCAGACTTGTTGTGCTGACCAGTTCATCCACACTGCTTGCTTTACGCCGAGGCGAACCCCCGCCACCCCAGTCAGGACCCTCCAATGCCAACCTTATTTCGTCTCCAGCTGTATGAACCCTGCCCACGCCGTTAAAAAAAAATAAAAAACTCCACGTCAAGGGGCCTAGGCGTCTGACCCACACAGCTCGCCCACAGACCTCGTCTACCACGTAATTAACGCCCACACATGCCAGAAGTCATTCATATCGCTTCCACTCGGTATCAGAACCCAACCACACCACGCACTTCACATTTAAGTAGTTGACCCGATCCTCCAACCTTACCCAAACTCGGCCCCCTTATCTTACACGCACCTGTACAAGCGTGGTTAGGTGTCACACTCACATACTTCCCTGACATACTAACGTCTTGCCCTGAGGACCAGAGGCACACACAGGTTCTTGCACAACGTGGGTGTTTCACAGAACACAATTTACATATACGAAACTCCTTACGAGTCTTGCAACAGTTCAACTGCGTCACACCATGATAGCAACAGGACAACCAGAGTAACATAACAGCGCACCTGCACACACACACACACACACACACACACACACGCTGAATCATCCAATACCAGTATAAAAGATAAAGTGAGGGTTGTACACACACACACACCAAGTGATGTGCTTGTCTTTGTCTTCCGCCTGCCCTCCGGGAAGGAGCGAGGGAGGTGTTGCTTGTCTTGAGACTGCATGGCTGTATCTCCTCTTGTTACCTTGTGCTTGTGACGTGTTAGTGAGGCGCGGTCCAACCCTCCTGTGAGGCTGGCCGAAGGCGACGGAGAGACGCGGAAGGTCTTTCAAAAACGAGTCCAGCGGAGGACGGACGTGCGTCGTGAGGGTGACACTGAACAACTGACACCATTGGTGACCACGACTCCGTAACCCGACCCGGCTTGGCGCCCTGTCTGTCCCTCCCATGCTAAATTTACGGGTCTGTTTTTTTTTAGGGTTATAAATCCATGAGAAGGGCTGTGCGTAGCCGAACTCGATGAGGACCTGACGAACAGACTCGCAAGAACATTCGAACTGAATCACGACTCCTGCTTCAGAAAGATAAACAGCAGCATCAGCGGCGGCGGTGGTCGTGTTGTAGTCTCCTCCTGCGGCCGCGGCAGTAGTGTTGTGGGTCGTAGCAAGTGATATGAGGTGACGGCCAGCACTGTGGGTGGCAGTGACGAGCGGAGACGATCGTGCAGTGCCAGTCAGGTGGTGGTGACCCCGTGGCCGGGTCACCCAGGGTCGCACCCGCCAGAGAGGCAGGCCGTGTGGCATGTGTGGTTGTCTGCCGGCGGCAGTAGCAGCAGGTGGGCGCCTACCGTGGTGCGGGCGGCGGGGAGCACAGTGGGTGTGGGCGGCGGGTGGTCGGGGGGGCGGCATGAGTATGGGGCGGGCGGTACGTGATGGTGTCGTGGCGAGTGTGCGGGTGGTGTAGCGGGGGCCGTGGGCGCCGTCAGCACTACCGCTACGAGGTGGTCTACCGTCGGGACGACAGCCTCTACTCCGGACCCGACTACCTCGAGTCCCTGCCAGGGGGCCGCGCTTCGCTCAACCCCACGTCGCACCACGCCCACTACCACCGCCAGCCGCAGGCCCACCCGCGCCCGGAGCACCACCACCACCACCACCACCACCGCCACCACCCTCCGCCCCCACTCCACCCAACCCCCACGGACAGCCTCACCCGCCAGAACCGCGTCAACCACTTCCTCACTGCCCTCCACCACGCCCACCCGCCGCGCCACCCGAACCACGCCCACCGAGGCCCGTGGCTCTCGTCTGCACACCTCGGAGTGGCCTCCCCCAGGGCAGTAGGCCTCCCACAGTGGCGCTCCGCTCCGTTGTTGCCCTCAAACTATCGCGACCCCAGCGTCTCGTCGCGAGACCTGAGCCGAGACACGTCCAGAGACATCAGCCTGGCCTCGAGCAGCGCCCAGAGCACGAAAGCCCTGCTCTCCTGCGGCCCGGGCCACCGTCCGCCGCCCCTCCTCGCTGCAGCATCAACTCCCTCGCCCTCCAAGCCGGCCCATTCCCCGAGGACGCCCCTCTCCCCCGGTCCGCCCGGCTACCCTGAGGCCTTCACATTCTCCCCGCTACACAACCTGTCAGTAGGTAAGCCACCTGCCTCGCTACACAGCCTGTCAGTAAGTAAGCCAGCTGCCCCGGCACGCAGCCTATCAGTAGGTAAGCCACTTATTACCCAAACTATCAATAGTTTAGCCATTTGCCTCACTACACCATCTATCAGTAGGTAAACCACTTGCTTCACTTAACTGACTACAGACTACTACCAGCTTTGCCCTGATGGGCCACACCCACCACCTGTGTCAGGGTGCATATTTAGAAGGATCAGGTGTTAAGGCATTGTATACCAACGTTGGTGTAGCTACGGCCAGTGTGTATCGAGAGAGGTAACGACCAGTGTTGTCTGAAGGTGCGGCCAGCGTTGGGGGCTGGACACTCACCACAACAACGCCCTACTCGCTTGGTCACCACCAGTACACACGTCTGTCTAGAGATATTGCTTTACCGTCTGTCAAGAGCTTCCACCACAGACAAGCGTACTTCACCATTACTTTATTTTATCCTGTTTAAAATATTTTGTCTCATAAAGAAGTGCTCTTTCGTAAAGGTATTGTCTCACAGGAGCAAGCATGTCTTGTCCAGAACTGAAGGCATGTCCACTTGCTGTACGTGGGCGCAGGTCCCACCTAAAACCACCTCGGTACAGTACAGTTCGCGCCAATGTCGTCCGCTGTCATTCAGATCAAGTGGTCTTTCGTGTAAAGTTCTCATCATTGCTTCACGCGAGGTCGTCCTGTGAACTCCAAGGATATATATATATATATTATTTTTGTTTATGATTATCTCAGCTTCACGAGTACGGATCGTTGTTACTACTGGGGAACTGAGACAGTCTTGAAAGCTTCGTCTGGTCGTCTGTTTAAGTTTGATGTATTTCAAAACGAAAATTTCCTCTTAAAAAGTTTTGAAAATAATAGACCTGTTGAACGGGTGATTATTTTAAAGTAACCGGGTTACGGTGGAGAAACTGTCTGGTGTCGTTGTTCTTGTGGATAATGTATTATGATTATATTGTACAAGGAGCTACTATGCAGTATGGTTGTATGATGTATTATGGGAATGGGGCGGACTGTGTGTGAGGGCAGCTGCAAGACGCGTGGTGAGGAGGAGTGCAGCTGGGGGGCAGCTGTGTCCCGCTTGCTACCCTCCTTAGGCGGCTGCTTCCTGTCCTCGTCTCTCCAGCTGTGTGAGTTCCGGCCAGGTGGTCGGAGACCTGCCCGGGCCGGGACAACGGACCACTGGCCTCCCGTACCTGCCCGGGCCAGGACGACGGACCACTGGCCTCCCATACTTTGCCCGGGCCAGGACGACGGGCCACTGGCCACCCATCCCTGCCCGGGCAGGGTACCTTTCTCTCCTCCCAGGTGTTGTATTATCCTGGAGGTCCTGGCTTACTCCGGTTCCCCTCCACATTTCCAGCTGCAGGAATCCGGGGGGTCCTGACTCAGTCAACAGAAGCAGAGTTTTGACAAACCAGGTAACATTTTCCGGGCGGTCAAACATAGGTTGTTGAAGGGATTGTTGGCCTCGTCCCACGTGTACGACTGCTACATGTACCGCATGCGTGTTGTTAAGGTTATTTGCCCGTATGAGGCGTCGTTCGCTCCCGCCGTTGTGTGTAGGTTGGGTGTGATGGAAAGGCGAGGTGTGTAGCGAGGCAGCGGGTCCCCGCCCACACCCGGCCGGTCATCGCTCCGTGTGTGTTTACCATGATGTATGGTGGCACCTGGGTTCACACCCCCCCCCCTCACCCGCTGCACGCCACCACGGAAAACCCCTCAGCTGTGCAGCTGCGTGCATGGCATTACGACGCTCCATGACCGTGCATGTAGCAAGTGTTATAGTGGCACAAAGTGGGTTCGCCTGGCCATCGTCTCGGAAGTTGGTGCTCTTCGCTCTCCCCCCCTCCCCCGTTCCCCGTCCTCCACGGCTGCCTCTGCCGCCAGGCTCCTCTGTTCTCGCTCCGTGAGGTTGCGGCTGTTCCTCGCGGCACACAGACCTGCATGTCCACTGACACCGTGGCCTGTAAGGGGGGCCTGTCTGCACCAGAGGTTCCTTAGAGACTGCGTGTCCTGCCTGGTGTTTGATGCAACGCAGTTTCTGTCACCCATGAGGCATTTAGCGACCGTAGCGTTACCTCCGGTGCAAGAGAGGAAGCTGGCGAATACCATTATGAAGTCTTCGGGGGTTCTGTTTACCACACAGACGGTGTGGGGCTGTCCAGCTTTGGTCTGTATCATGGCAACACACCCCACCCCCCTTTAAACCCATGAACCACATCGCGCCGACACTTGTAGATACGTAGGGTGTGTTTCGACCATGCTTTCATGTCTTCAACTCTGGAAACATTCCAGTTCGGAGGTCGAGAAGTAGCAATACTGCTCCCAGATGATGCGCGACACTTTGTACACAACGCGTCGTCCTGTGAACCCTGGTATTGCCACTCGTTCCCCGACTCTACTACCTGTAGCATCTCTATCTCGACAGTCTGTCGCGTCTTGCGCTCATTTTTTCTTTTCTGGGTTTGGATCTAGACGGTCCAGTATCACTTACACTTGTCTGAGGACGAGGGTTCGCCTCTGTATGTATCTGTAGATTTAATTGTTCTTGTTACCGAGCAGGACTCCCAAGTTATTATTTAACGTGTCCTACGTGTTAACTTAGAGGATGGTTCACGGTGTCGGACGCGGCAGATAATGTATCAGGTAGGGTTACCTCGTGCCCCTTCGACAATTAGGGGTACACTCTTTAAGAATGTATCGGGTTGCTTCCTAAATGCGTGTGGCGTGTGTGTGTGTGTGTGTGTGTGGTGAGTCCTCCGCCAGCCGGTGATGACGCGCCCCGGGCCACGGATGTCGGCGCTATTTTCTCGCCGTGCGGATATGACCTGACTCGTTCTTACTGGGATAATTCTATACAGTCCGCCATGTTCCTCACGCCAGTGCGGATTTATATTTCTGTGTGTGTGTTTTATAGGAGAAAGATGTTTTGGAGTCCTCCACGCACTCGATGTACGTACGGGGGCCCTCTGGAAGCAGCCCGTAAGGTATGCGTAAAGGTGACCTCTCTCTCTTGCGTCTGCGCACCAGGTGATGGAGGTGCGCTGGACGTGTTCCCAGTAATTTAGATTCTTGAGTAATAAAAACTCTTCGAGGGTTAAAATATACATTAGCTATCACGGCAGCTTCTATAACTTGAGGGTGACTTGAATTGACTATCTTATTCTTTGTCGGAGACGGGCAACTCTCCCTTCGGTAGCGTCCTCATGTTTTCTCTTCTCGTTTTTCAGTATCGCAGGACCCAGCCAGTCGTCTCAAGAGAGGCAGAATGATTTCTGTTGTGGACCATAGAGGTAGGGGTCACCGGACTTGGTCTGTCATGTTTTGGATTTGGTAATTTGTGATATTGTGAGAATCATGTTTTGTACAATATGATCTGGTTTCTATATTAGTCTCACTTTCTGTCATTATTGAAGAAAATCAAGTTCCCTCGTTAATCATCATATCGTTAGCTGACTCGTTTGGTAAAATTGATATTTTCGTGAAGGTTGCACTTGTCTTCGTTCGAATAAATGCTGATTTTTCAAGGGTTTAACTTTTTATTTATTTATTTTTCGTAATATGTTCCATGCTAACATCCAAGTTCGCAATGTGGTCTATGCTGACATCCACGTTCGTCGTATGTTTCATGCTGACATATGGTCCCCTGGCATCCAAGTCTTGCATGCCGGCGGTAGGCATTACCCCACGTCAGGTTTCACAATGCGTTTCGTAGTCTTTCAACTTGTTCTACATTTCCATGTGAATCGAGGAATGGAATTTACATACGGATTCCATGCGAGAGTTTGATTTACTGGGTCTTCGTCTCTTTGCCGTAAGATTTTATAGGTAGAAACCTGTATAAGAACATCAGTTTCCAATATTTTTTTTTTTTTTCCATTGCTAAGACACACACACATGTACGCAACCTGCCTCTATGCCCGTTCTTACGGCCCCTGTCGGAAGGCGCTCTCCACGTCTTCCGGGTTTGACCTGACCACCCCATAAGGTGTAGCCGATCTGCCAGCCAGATCTGCCGTGTTATATGCCTTCGTGCTGACCTCCCGCAGGGCCGGGTGACTGGTGTGGTATGGCTTCTTCTGCCCAGATCAAGAGTGTGAGTTGTGGGACAGTCTTATCACGAGATATTATCATCGACACTTTTGCTGTTGTCCTGATGTATTGGCGCGAGTCACTGATCGTGTTAGCGTATATCCTCTTTCCCATCTTCTTTATCTTTCCCTCGCGTATTTCATTTCCTCTTTCATCCATTTTCTCCCGGCTCCGCCTTCACCCATCACGTCTGTTCCCTCCTGCCCTTGGAACTGCCAGGTCTCAGGATTCTGCTCATGTCGCACACTGTGATTGGCCATTAGATCCTTCACTGATGACAGAGAGTGAGAGACGCCCTCATATTTACGTACACAAACTCCACTTCCCACTGGACAGAAGTCGTCCCAGCGGAATGTTGAAAATATGTCCGTTCAGTCACTCTAGTAACTAAAAACTATCAAGTTCTGATTATAACTTATTAAAGTTGTCTGTTAAGTTGTAGGAACTTGCTGTCTTCTGGTATGCAGCAGGTGATTGGGGTACGGTCTGGCCATCTCCTTGCTGACGACTGCAAGGTCAGCTCAGTCGAGAATGTCACATGAAACTGTGGCATATACGTGTCAACCACCTCGATTTACCGGACATTCCGTTTTCTTTGCTGTGCGGCAGGTTTCTGTTTCTGCATACAGAAGATGCCAGTTGCCCTGTACGACAGATGTCTGTCACTGTCTTTTCCATTGTCCAACAGGAATTTGTTCTTCCAAAAAGCAGATGTTACGTTTCACTGTACAGCAGCAGCTGGCTTTTCCTTTATAAAAAGTGATGTTTGGCATCAGACGTGTGTTCCTCAATATCCCTTTTGTGTAGGTCGCTGGTAACTCGTGAAAATCTACAACCTGTGCCCAGCGTCAGTCTTTAGGAGTTCTCAAACATCATCCATACCCTCACAGTGGACAGCGGGCGACCCGTATAGAATTTTCTCCGGGCGAATTCTAGGAGGTCGACAGAAGAATTCGTTCCCTGGAACTTTACCCGTGAACTTCCATAACCTTGGAAATGTGCCTTCATATAACCCACTCTGTTTTGCAAAATATTTTGCCCAATGTGATTTGCGTCTGTGTGTATTTAGATATATTTTCGCATCATTAATTTTACGGACTTCTGTAAGTAGACGTTTGGTTGTTGGTGTTTGTGAATGAAGCGAGGTCTGGTAGTGTAGTGGAGGCGAGTCTGAAGGATTTGCGGTTGACAGATGGTTGTAGTTGGCTCTGCTCTACAGGGCGTGTGATCTGTAGGCGAGTTGGTAGTGAGTTCACGTGAGTGTGGGCGGTCGTGGCCACCAAGACGATCCTCACTCCTGGAGTGGCCAGGGCCCTCCCCTGCCAGCCAGGCAGCCACCCATCCTTCCAACGCCCCCATAGCACGCTGCATAGCGACGCACACTCGGCTTCTTTCGTCCCAGACAAATCTGATGTGTCTTACGGATTACGTCTTTGTCTGACACTGACATCATACCGTTGGCGATGTTCTCAAGGAAAGTTTCTGAAGGATGCTACCAACAGAGAGGCCGCACTGTTGGAGGACGTGAGTTCCACCAACAGAGAGGCAGTGCTGTTGGAGGATATGGTTTCCATCAACAGAGAGGGCGTACTGTTGAAGAATATGGCTTCCACAGACAGTGAGGGAGTGGTGTTGGAGGATGTGGTCGTACCCATTGTTGTGAGGGTGTATCAAGTAACCCCTCTCTATACACCTGCTTGTCCTGTCCCCTCCTCCGTTGAATATGCATATCCTTTGTGCATCGCTTTGTGCATCGCCGGGACGGTAGTAACGTGACGAGGTTGTCTCGACGAGCGACGTAGTTGTTGGTAAATAGTTGGAAGATTTCCAGGCTCGGGTCAGCGGGTGTTCAGGCTCGTTCGTCTGTGCCGGAGGAACGTGAGGGGGGCCAGATTGGGTCCGTTCCTGCCTAGTGTGCAGGTCCTTCCTATATAGAATTCACACACTCACACACACACACACACACACACACACACACACACATTCGCTTCTGCATCCCACACTTGGTGTGTGAGGAGGATTTGACATCTCGAAGGAAGTCATGGCAGAGCAGCGAATGTCCCAGTCCTTATGTCTAATTGAACGTAATTCCGCTGAGAAAAAGCGGAAAGATGAAATTTATCCATACAATAACTTTGCTTGAAATGTACAGTGGGGGGGATTACACGGGCGCGCCACACCCCTTTTGATCCTCGCTGTATATCGGAAGGTGATGCTTCGTCGGTAGTTAGATAGGTCGTGCATACTCCTCCAGAAGGTCAAGACCTAAGCGCACCAGTATTGCGGTCTCCAGTTCGGGAACACACGCGTCGGTACGCCACATCGTGCTGGGTGATGCCTTTCCATAGACGTAGCATCTGAGTTGGGGAGGAAGTCGCCTCGTGTGGGCATGCGTAATAGGTTGACTGAGATGTTTATTCTAGCGTCTGCACATGTTGATGACGTTCCTAATTATCATCTAAAGATGGAAAGATGGTTATGCGGAGGCATAGGTGATCCCCCCCCCCTCTCTCTCTCTCTCTCTCTCTCTCTCTCTCTCCTTCGTGTTGGGCAGGGAGGGTGGTGTGTTGGATGAGGGCGGCTGTCGTGGCGGGCGGGAGGGTGGGTGGGTGGCGGCGCCCGTCGCCACGCGCGCTAATGTGATGACAGGTGTTGGCGGGAACAGCGTCGGCCGGAGCGGCAACACGTGTTGATCATTAGCTCGTCCCTCCGCGAGGCTGGGGAATCCTGCTTTATCCAGAACGCATCGTTTATGTTTTGTTTGTTTATTCGGTCCATGACACATGGCAGCCAGAGAATGGATGCGAACGCATGAGGCCTTTTACTTCGTCGGTTCTCTGCGCTGCCCCGCTGACGTGGGAAATGGTGAAAATAAGTATGATACAAAGGGAAGTCTCTATTCGTATATTTCCTGTATTACTGTATTTACTAGGCTGTTTATAACCTATCGTAATGCGTGGGTGTGGGAGGCTTGTGTACAATTACTCCACATATATATATATATATATATATATATATATATATATATATATATCGAGTTTTTGAGGTTCCTCCGCCCAGGTGGCGCAAGATGTTTGTAACACGTGAAGGGAACCAGCTGACTTCCAGATCCCGGATGTTTGCATTTTGCTTTCACTCAT
>JAYMFT010192042.1:0-11837 GCA_038088735.1 Panulirus argus
ACGCTTAGAAAGGGCTGCTGGAGGAGGAGGTGCAGTTAGAATAGATACATTTACAAGAGTATGATCAGATGAACCAAATGGGGGCGAGATTGTGTGATCACAGCGAGTTGGACTAGAAGTGAAAAACAAATCCAGAATATTGTTACTTTATCACCTGTCTGTTAGAATGAACAATAGTCGTAAAGGTAGCAAAGTAGCAGTGAGGCATGAGCTGCTAATCTGCATTTGATTATCAACGTTTCGACGACTTTTGTCTAGAATTCGCCACCAAAAGCTGTCTCATTTGCAAACCACAACTGGCTCTCCTCGCCCTACCCACAGGATACTATAGACCAGCCATGACCCTCACACTGACCTCGCTTATTAACCAGTCCGTGGAAATAGTAAATCGCCATAATGACATCACACAGCCTTTTACTTGGATTCCATCTTCCTCCCTTCCCTGTTGTGCTGCATGAAGAAGCTTTCTTCTTAAACACCATACATTTGTAGCACCTTCCCCTAAGACATCTTTGTCAGCCCTCTCATACTCTTTCTCCAGATCCTCGATGCTATGTACAAGTTCCTCTTTTGCTTTAAGTATTTCTCAGAAGATTTTTTCAGAGTAAGCACCTAGTAAGCACGCCATTCACCACGCCTAAAGCCACATTGCTCCATCCTTTTCTGAAGCTATGTGCATGGCCCTACCCTCTCAATCATCACTCTCCCACGCACATTACCGACACACTTACACCTTTGTGAATAAACTATTCTCTTTCATTCCGCCCATTTTTATATAACAGCACTACAATGGGATTCTACCAGCACTCAGGCGCCTCATCTTAGATCATATATACAAAGAAAAGCCAGACCAACAAATCAACATGACAATCCTACCCTTTCCTACCGCTTTGCCACACTTCATCGCTTACATGGTTCCCACCAGCTTTTCTCTTTTCAGGAAACCACTGGCCATGTCTTTCCCAACATTCAGACCCAGAGCTGCATTTTAAAATCAATAAGAAAAACCGTGATTAAAGTTGGTTGATATGCTGATTAGCGATTACAGCAGCTGCAGTGAGCTGTCAGAAACAGTTGCCACGAGTATTTGCTTTCCTTCTGTTCCCGCCACAAAAGATAACGATGCTGATCCGTTGCTGTTACCATCATAACAACAATGAAGCATTAATCATCTTATACCTACGTCAGTCTGGCACAGAACTCGTCAACTGTCACTATCATTTTTGTTCTCTTCATACTGTTTATTACCCTTTACAGCAATGAAATTTATCACTTCTTTTATATAATAAGGTACATCTCCATTATCATTACTGTTGATTACAAATTAGGAGCGGAACTACAATCATTATTACTATGATTATAACTAAAACCATTCGAAGTATTCAAACACTTTCAACACGACATACAACCATAACCTGGGGCAATCTTTCCCTATTGAGGAACTAGACGAGTCTCACTGTTTAACATATCACGGGTTTCAGTTACGAAAATGATGATTAGAAATGCGCAATAATCATTCTGAACTTCTACATTACCTTACCTGCCACGTCATGTTGTTTAGATTTGCTACGTTATTAACGATGAAAACGAAGAGGAAAATACTTACTTGATTCGTAGACACAAGGGTGTGGTCCAGGTACACCTCCGAAAGATCAGTACTGTACCTAATAGTTGATAGTTCTATTTACATATAAACACTTCCCTAAACAAGAACCAAGATGAGCCGGTTCTCACAATGTTCGGGTATGAGTACGCTAAACATTTCACTAAACAAGCCAGAAGTATATGTAGCTCACAACGGGTGAGTTAGTTATACAAAACACTTCACGAAGCAAGAAAATCTATTAGTATCCTGGGTGCGCTTCAACCACCGGACGCTACGGTCGCAAACCCTGGTATGTGTCACGTCGACAATGAATAAAGGCTGTAGGAATCTCACACCCAGGAAGCATAACTGCTGTACATTCTTGTCATATTTAGTCTGACGTCGACAGCCACCTGGCGCCATCTAACGGTGTGAGTCATAACTTAAAGATAATCACAGAAAATTTAACTTTTTTCACAGTCGAATACTGTGACATTGTTATTATAGGGATGACTGTCCCTTTCCTTTGTACTTCTTGTTTTATCGGTGGTGGAGTTGCGAATGCTGACTGTTATGCACGCTGTGGTTATCTAAACTGTGATAATAACTATATGGTGGCATCAGTTGATTTACGAAGTTGATAAAAGATGTATTTCTTGCCGTATTCCCCGTTCTTTTATCATACAGAAATCTTCGATCTCTCGAACGCAGAAGTAAAGAAAAGAGATGATATATAATCCAGTATCTCTCTACCACAATTTCTAGCACTGGAAAACCTAAGAAGTAGCGCCACGTAATACAAAGAAAGGAATGTCTTCCCTGGATATTTTGCAGGAAAAAGTAAATGAGAATTCTACCCTACTCCTCTCGGAAGATATCCTGGACAAGACGCAGACCTCAAAAGAAAAAAGGCATAACTGTACTTCAGCGAGGATCTTGATTTATTTTTCATTCTTGACTCGGACTATTTGCTAATAACCGCACATACACCAACTAGCTCAGCACACGCGAAATAGCACGACGCCAGCTCCTACCCCACTTGATGTGGTGCATCTATGAAACTCATTCCTTCATCCAGAACGAAGTGCATCATCTACTTCCACTCGAGCGAAACAGCGGCCGATGTCTTGATGCGGTGCACTGGTGAGTAATACGCGTTCAGCTCATCAGACATCAGCTCCTGAGAACCGGTTTTAGAGCATTAGGGCGCTTGACGCTCACAGCTTTCACACCCCAGTGTGTGAAGTATCTCACGACTTTCTGCATCTCTGCGTGCGAGAGGGCGATCCCATCCACCAGCGAGATGGTCTCATGTCGCAAGAGGACGTGCCGCGGGGGGGAGGGGGTGGCTGATACGCCCCTGGTCGTCAGTACTTCTACGAGAGAACCATTAACCTCATAAAGTGCCTCAGACGCTCCACCTGGCCAAGTTTCAGGGTAAATAATCACACTTAGACCAGGTCGTCCCCTTTACTACCCTGCTTAATGCCTCACCTGAAGAGATTAAAACAGCTTTACGAGTGGCCGATAATTCTCGCAGTAAATACCAAAATAAGGCATTGGTACTGAGTCGGGAGCAAGGGAGAGGTGCAGAGCGAAGCAGGAGGGTAGAGAAGACGACGGGAGAAGATGAAGGTGAGAGGATGTTGAAGTAGAGGAAGGGAAACGTAGAGATATGCAGGCGACTGATACACCCAGTAACAGCACTTACGACGAAGAATTTGGCAAGTTGGCGGGGCTAAGGTGCAGGAAAGAGGCAAGGAAGAGAGGGGCAGAAGGAGGAAAAGAATGGGGTGCAATCATCAGGGTGAGGGGCCTTTTTAAGATATCTTGAGACACTTATCTTCAAGGAAATATAAAAATGAAATATTCGCTCAAGGGGTGAATGTGGGGGAATTCAAGCAGGTGAAATAAAGAGGTGAAAAGGAAGACTTAAGAAGAGAACAGGAGCATGAAATAGATTTAAAGAAAGTCGGGAGATAATGCTCTCTTGGCCGTTGCATGGAGTGGGGAAATATGTAAATGAAGATAGGAACACATGCAGGCGGGTGGCGGGGAAGTAGGAGGACTGGCAGGTAAACAGACAGTCTGACAGACGAGCAGCAGAGCCGTCACACAGACCAACAGACAGACTTACAGACACAACAATTGGAGGTTTGTGCAGAATATATTTACCCTCTGTTCAGGTTTATGTGTCCTAGGTATTTGGTTGCAGACAGCAGCCGCCCAGGGAAGTACCGCCCTCCTGACTTAGGAGTGTTCAAGTGATGGCCGGAACCATCTTGCTCCCTCCGTGTCAATAGGCTGTAGAGAGTAAGTACCCAGAGAAGTACTTCCTCTCTGGCTTAATCATAATGAATCATTAAGTAATAAAGTACCACTATTATTAATGATAATAATAGCAATAGTAATAAGCAATGATAATAAAATGATTACAATGATAATGATAATGATGATGATTATAATGATTATAATGATGACTGTGATGGTAATGATGATACAAATAATATTATCAATATTATCACGAGCGGTTAGGATGGGGTTGTTCTTGCAGGAATCTATTGGAGTTCGGATGAGCTCGAAGCAGTGTACCGAAATGCAACTCGGTACACTGGGAGAACCAGTGTGTTTAGCACCTCTTGGTAAGCTGTGTAAGACAGACCAAGAGTAATCGTCTAAACTTCTCTGAATCGACCTTTAGCTGCCTCTTGAATGAGGACGACCAGGCCTGGTGGGCATATGTGAGTTTAGAAAGACTGAAATCTATGTAGATATTCTTTAGTTCAGGCGTAGAGAGCCAACGTGTATTGTATCAATCAAAGAGACGATATAACTGGGGGTTTAGTGATGATGACGTTATATTTCCAGTTCAGATTATCATCCACAGTAACGCCATGAAGCAAGATAGGCTGACGAACCTGCAGGGGACTTTCACTGTGTCCATGTTGTCTGTGTGTGTGTGTGTGTGTGTGTGTGTGTGCTCATAAGTCTTCTTTATGGATGAATAAGCAAAAGAACATATGAGTATCCACATGTATGCATGTATATATCTATATCTGTGAACCGGTAAATATGCACTTTTGAGTCGGCGTTCCTCAAATCACACATTACGAGCGTCACAGCGTCTTCATAATAATGCCATCAAAGTTTGATGGTTGGTGTCAATACGTGGAAGTACTTGGTAAGGACAGGTGAGTAGAGGACCTGATGGTACCGACGAGGTTAACTTCTGAAGGACTTTATTAATGTCCTACGGTCATAACTGCGGACCTGGTAGAGCCAGGAGGCACAACACGTCTTCCAGAACGACAGTCAACAAAATATAAAAAAGGACTGAGGAAGGACGCCTTGTAGTTCAGAAAGATTATAGCATCATAAAGATTTTACTGGAAAGTATGAAAAGGAAAACGTTCCCTACTCTTACTACAGCAGAGTTGAACAAGAGGAGGTTCAAACTTGCAACTGTGGAAAAATGATTGAATTATAAAAGAATACAGTCAGATGTCTATTATTTTTCTTTTTGATTATAACTATAACTGCGGTAGTTGTCCTACCTTAATTAAAAGGTAGTGAGAGTTTTTACATTGGTAACATCTGGTGGTAATTCATTTCAACAGTCTACAACTCTCTCGTATATAAAACCCTTTGATCACGTTGGTGTTATAAATTCCCCCTTTTAATGTCACTTTTTTCTAGTTGTTTAATCCCTGTCTAATGAGAAGATATTTTCTTATGTTTTCTTGACTAAAACACTGAGTAGTTTAAGAGCTTCTGTCAAATCTCCCTGGAGTCAACACTTGCTGTAGAGGGAAACAAATTGGATCTCTGGGCCTTTCTTAATAAAGGAAATATCTGCACGAATGTTTGACCAAGGATCTTACAGTCTTGAGGACTGTTTTCTTGCCAAAATGTATTCCTTTGCATATGTTTACAGTGAGGCCTATCTGTCATTATCTGACCAGCCTATCAATCTGTTTAAATCTTCAGGTATTCTTCGTTCACCTGGGATATATATCATATTTCATGTCATCGACATATTTTGAAATCCTGCTTTGTAGGTGATGGAGTAGAAGGGCAGGTAAGGTGTAAATGATGAAGCTGAAGGGCAAGTGAGGCGTGGATGAAGGATTTCAGGGGCAGTTAAGGTATGAATGAAGGAGGTGAAGGGAAGGATGATGTGTTAAGGACAAAGGTGTAGAGCAGGTGAGGAACAGCACGACACCGACGTCCACTTCACCTAACGTTACCTACACATGAAATGCTCCAGCGGCCCAGTAGCTACCGTTGCTGACTTCGATTTTCACGGTCTGAGTTCGATCCCTCCCGTGGGTCGGTATCCTACGACTCACTTCACTGGTGATCCAGTCTTCTGGTCTGGAGATGACAGGGATAACAGCTTATGCTGGATAGCAATTCCTACACCGCCGTGACCGGCTCAGATCACCCAGGACAACCTATCTATATAGTTAGAGTTTCACATGAAGTCTTTAGTCCTGGGTCCTTGCTCCTCACTGCCAGGCCTGATATGGAGACGAGCACCTGGAGCATCCACCTTTTATGAAGCTTTCTGAGGAGTGTGTCTTGCATTGCTCCAACTACAATCATTTTCAGATCGCGTATAATCAAACGTATCGTTAACGTTTCGAGAGGAAATGTCCTTCGTGTTCTGCTACTGAACTGAGCCACATCGGGGATGTCATGTTTCCTGCCTAATGGAAGGTGAACTTTAAGCCAGTCGGCAGAGCCTGTTGGCTGCCCTTTGTCATGTGCAAAATATCAGGATGCTTCCACAGCAGCTGCAGTCTGTCATGTGGAGAGCTGCAGGAGGGAAAGGGAGGAGAGGTGAGGGGTGGTTGAGGTGGAGGAGGAGGAGGAGGAGGAGGGGTGAGGAAGGGAGGGAATGAAGTGGAGCGGAGAGGAGGAGAGGCGATTAAAGGGGTTGATTTGAGGGCTGGGTGGGATGGAAGTGGGAAGGAAAGAGAGGAGGAAGGAAATGGGTATGAACAAGAGGGTAGAGAAGGAGGAGAGAGGAGGGACAGGGAGAATAGAGGAGGAGGGAAGAGAAGGAGTGGAAGAGGCCAGAGGCAGGAAAGTTAATGATGAGAAAGCGACTCTCAGGTGTTGATTCGACTTATTTTTTCCTCTACTCAACCCGTTAAATAGTTTTACTTCTCGAACAACTTTCCTGGAACTGCTGCGGAAAAAGAAAAATATCTTTGGGGCGCGAATCCCAGTAGCTCAGGAGGAGGCAGAGATGGGGAGAGGATCGTGGTCCTGGAAGTGAGGTGAGCAGAGTTGCGGCGTGAGGATAGGTGAATGGGAGAAAGTGAGAAGAAAATAACATGAGGAGAAATGAGGTGCATTACATAAGGTAAACAAGATCTATCTTGGCGAAAGAAAGATGTTCTTGAATGAAATGTCTTATTAGGAAGAAAATATAATAAAAAGGAAGTATGAGGACGGTATCTGAGGAAAAGCAGTTTAGATACACATAAGTGAGTGAGTAATCACATATCATCTCAGCCATAACAGAAAGGTTAGAAAGTAAGAAACATCCATCGGGAACACTGGCGCAGCTAGAGTAAATAGAACACAACAGTTCGATGAGGAATGTGTAAAATTAATAATACTTCCAGAGGAAACCTAATATTATTGGAAAAATCTTTGTTAACATATGTGCTTCAGGACTCTAAGAGATAATTGCTTTTTTCTGTTAACATTTTTTGACATGCACACACACACACACACACACACACACACACACACACACACACACACACTCAGGTTTAGGGAAACTAAACAGACTTCAAAGTTGGTTTGATACATAGTTGATGAAATTCATCCCTAGCAAATGTAAAGTAATAATGATGAGACAAAGGGAAAGAACACGGGTCACTCCAGCCACATCAGAAAAACTTCCATGGATACAAAAGCTATCAAATCGTGTGCTAGAGAGGTAATTAGAGATTGGAAATCACGCAGGAGATATGTGCTGCATTCTTAATATATTATGAATGAAGCCAATAAGTATTCTTACTCTCCCAGAATGACTAAAAATCAGTTATTGACAAAATATCAAAAACCGTCCAGGGATGAACGGTAAGATTCTTGTGTAAGGCTTCACGCACAAACATTCTTGTCAGTTCCGTGAGACAACATTGGAAGAAAATAAAGTTTAAGCCTAAGTGAACTAGATTAAAAAGAGAGAGAAAAAAATCATTCCTTTTTGTACATAGGAATTAATACCTTTCTCAGACTGGACAACAGACCCACATCCCAGGAAGTTGCTAAAATCACAATTCTATCATGAATGCCATCATCCAACTGCCACTCCCATGAGAGACCATTTGGTCCGATGATTTGCCATCTTCATTACGAGCCCAGAACTGGAATCTGAAGATCAAACACATTACGGTTGCCACCAGTCTCAGGAAGCTCAAACTGTGCAAGAACCTTTTGCTTTTTTGAACAGGATGGAAAGCTGAAGAACAGAGAGAGGAAACATATCAATGTTTGAATGTAAGTGATGGTTTTAGAGTTGATAAAGCAGAAGGCTTTTTATGACATTCTGTCTGAGTCAGAAGAAGAAGCACACAAGTTATGTGAGCAGCACTCCATCCATGCTGGGGTTATGACCCTTCCTGTAGACGTGGGATAGTTGCTCACAAGTAGGGTCACATATACATCACTGCCACCTTTTGAGAAGCTTTTGCGTTGTGCATTACATGTATAGCCAATATAGAGGATAAGGTTATGCATTATATGTTAATATTACTACAGAGTTATTTTGAAATAAATCATTTGTAGAAAACGAGAGGAATTCATAGAGAAATATAGGTGGAAATAGTGTTTTTGCACGAATGGATTTAACCCAACGGCCTCCGAGTTTCGTGATGTTACGCTGGTCCGAATTAAGAGATTTCATATGTTCAGCGTGAGAAAAAGAACGAGTAACAAAGTAAAGTGACGGAAAGTGAATTGAAGAAATACATAGTCATTGGAGGGAAGAGAAAGATCATATATGGATGAAGGAATGAGAATAGGCGATAAGACAAAACCCTGAGGAACACCAATGTTGATTGGGCAAGAGAGAGACGTCGCTACGTCAGTAACTATCAAGATGAAGCGACGTGAATGAATACAAGAGAACACAGAGAAGCTTACAGTCCAAGAGATGAAAGTTTGATGGTAATGAAAAAATCTCTGAAAGGTGCTCAAGGCGCCCAGTATTGGGCTGGTCACCGCTATATCCTTACTTCTATCTTTAGGACAAAAAAAAAAAAAGAAAAAGAAGAAGACAGGCAAAACGGATTAATCAAAAGACAGTTTAATGGAACCTAGAATGCGGTTCCGGAAGAAGAGAGTTAAATGAGGAATACCGGGAAAAAAGGACCATCTGAGTAAAACATTATGAACAATTGATAAGAATCAGGTGGCAGTATAGACACTAATTACTCAGTAGAAATGTTACTGTTGCAGATTCAAACACCGGATACGATGAATTCATGTTTAACATTGGGAGGATATAAAGAACCGAATGATGCTACAAGCTGCAAGGATAACGTGAGGAGAATCCTTATAATGATGTCTTTAACTACCTTCATAGGGAGGCTCGAGGCGTTACGGAGACCAGGAAGAAAAATGATATCCCTCACCTCTGGAATATCCCGTCCAGGGAACAAATGCTTTTGTGAAGTAAAAAACTGAGACGTTAAATGAGATGGATGGAAGGTAGGGTAATGGTGAGTAGTATGAGGCCAAGCTTAGCAAGAGTAGATTTACAGTGAACACAAATGCGCAGAATTAAAATCCTGACACTGGCAGAATGATGATGGCAATAAACACCTTAGAATGCAGAGGAAAATGACAGTGTTAAACTAATAGTGACGATATAACCCCTTATACTATGACAACAGTTATGACACAGGGGTGTTGGTAACTCCATAAAAAACAGAACAAAGATGACAAAGGCAGAACAACTGAGACAACACACCAGCTAGAGACTATGAAATAATGATGACCTCAGTATCTTAAAACTACTTATTTTGTCCCAGTCAAGAGTGAATGCTTTGATATTCCTTGGGGTGTAGGAGTATCAAGATGAGTATGATGAGTATGATGAAGAGGCGAGAATAAGAGGTCAGTGAAGCAAGGATGATCAGGGGGAAGAACGACGAGGAGGGGAGAAGGGAGAGGGAAGGAGAGGAGAGGGTCAAGGAATAAGGAATAATGGAGAAAGCGTGTTAATGGTAGAACTGTAAATAGAATAAAGGTAGATGGGAGAACCAGAAAGAGAGCGAGTAGTTTAGCAGGGCTGGGCTGAGTGAGTGAGAAGAGACAAGCAGGGCTTGGATGAGAAAGAGGAGCCAAGGAGAGCTGGAGCGAGAGTGAGGGAGAGGGATAAGGAAGGACCAAGGTTCGCTCAGTTAAAACGGAACCTTTACTAAGGCTGAGGTTCCAGACCTCTGGTCTGTCCACTGGAAACAATTCTCTTTGAGTCAATGGCCACAAACTGGTAACTTCTCTGCCAAGAAGTTACTTAATAGAGCTAAGTTTGCTTCCTCAGGCAATGGTACACAAAATAAAGCAAAAGTTTCCCTTTGAAAGAGGATAAGCAATAAATGAACACTGAGACAATGCCTGATTGGAATAAACGACAAAAGCCACTACTATGTGTAACTGTCAAAAACCTAGTTCTAGATTAGATTTATTGCTTTAGAATACTAAGGTGATACCTGTGGAGTACTTTTATAACATCTGGGTCAACGTCTTTGGGAATCACGCAAGCAAAAACTGACCATATGATCCCCAAATATAAAGATAATCTTTTTTCACAAACCTGAAATTCAAAGCCACAATTGAGCGAAGGAGTCAGTAATCTTTGACGAAAAATATATACAGCAATGGAAATCTTGTTGGAAACTTAAAAGATCACATTTATCTTTGGATCAAGACGAGATATTTCCTGCTCACCAGCCGGACGGTGGTTACGTCTGGCGAGGACGGTCTCTGGTTACGGTGTCCAGTGTATCACGTACCGTGGTCCAGTGGTAGCCTCACCACGAGTACCAAGGCTTCCCATGTGCCACAGCTGTAAGATTACCATGTACCACAGCTGTATGATAACCATGCACCACGGCTTTATGATTTTCATGTACCACAGCTGTATAACGTCCTGGAGCTCAGGATCAAGTATCTTCATCTTTCCCAAGACTGTATAAATCCTCCCTGACTGGGGGCCAAAGAAAAAAAAAAGAAAAAACTTTTGGTCACTCAACCAGAAAATTGGAATTCTGAAAATTTATGTCTCCTGAGTCAGCGGAGAACCATTGGTGAATCATATCATTCCTGTGTCTAGGCCAAAGGCAAGCGCTTGCATGTTATAGATGTTTCAGTGTTTATTAAAACAGCAAGAATCAAATTGGTAACTAAATCATTTAAACATTTTTTTTCTTCCATTCTGATATAAATATGGTTCTCAGTATGGTATTCACTTTAGAACAAACTAGATCCAGTGACATTTGAACTAATAGCTTACTAGATTAGATACGAAGAGAACTGATGTTTTGATATTACCCATGAGAGAGTTATGGACGTGACTTACAGATATCATTCAGAGACTGACGGAAATCGATGCCCCTCGCCGACTATATTGTGCCCAAAGAAACTACCGTTGCTTTCCTCCTTCTTCTTCCTCTTCTCTCCTCTTGGTCCTTCGTTTCATCTCCACAAATGATCCTCCTCATGGCTCCCCAGGATGATTCCCTACAGTCTCCCTCAAATATGTTCTCCTTCCATCCTGCTCTATTTTATCCACCCGTAGAATATCTCCAGGTTGATGGAAGCAGTAATAGTACAATGAATACGAAAAATCCAGATAAGCCTCTCATTTTGTTCTGATATTTATGAACATCAGTGATGTTAAAAAAAATGGATATTATGAACAATATGTGAATCTATATTGCAGCTTAGGGAGTGTCAGTGGCAGGGGGTACAATACATGATTTTAGAAAATGCGTTGAAGTTACCACAAGTCAAGTGATTCAGAGTTCTCCGAGTGTCCTGCCGAGATTATGGCATTTCAGAGATATGCCATTGTTCTCGAGGTCAAACTACCCTCTGGAAATCTTTCCTTTTTCTCTAGTGGGTCGACACACAGTAGTGACTTTCTTGATAACGGTAGTGTTTAAATCATCTTATATATATATATATATATATATATATATATATATATATATATATATATATATAT
>JAYMFT010192053.1:0-11837 GCA_038088735.1 Panulirus argus
GCTGCTGCATCACATGATTATTGTGTGGCCATCGGGAACTCAAGGGTGTGCCGTTTTGATAACTGCTTCTTTCCCTACACGCTGAAGCTTTGGAACTCTCTACCTTCTCATGTCTTTCCCAATAACTATCACTTGGCTCATTTCAAGAGACAGGTTTTTTACCTTCTCAAAAATTTGTAAATACCTTCCCTGTCTTTTTTTCCCCCTTTCTCAATTCTCTAAATTTCAGTTAGAGCCCATCCTTGATGTGGACTTTTGTCTGTGACTGGAGCCTTCAACATGAAAAAAAGAATAAAAAAAAAAGGTAAGAGGAAGAATTTTCACTCCTTGAAAGGCCCTCAGGTGAACACTCTTACTAATTGCCATCAACTTGGTTTTGTGTGTTCCAGCAGCATTGTTATAGTCAAGAATTTTTACCCTATCTTTGGAATCCTTGCCCCCCTAATGGAGACTCCTTAGTAGCTTGGACAAAGGTTTTTCATGTCAAACAACACCAATACAAGGCACATTCGTCAGCATTATACATTTGTTCTATGGCTAAGTTTAGCACTGCCACTTACTGTACAAATTTATCCACAATCCATGTCGCAGCTTCTGTGTCAGCGTCTGCACAACGCTTTCACTGCACACATTATGTAGAAAAAATCCATGTCTCCACTTAAACTTGTGTAACCATCCTTGCAAATATTCACAGTCATTGTCTAGCTTTAGTTTTCTATGAAAAACTTTGGCCTGCTCGCTAAGCACCTCCCCAGAAATGCTTACACCTTCATTAGTTGGAGCGTAAAACACTTTATAAGTGCACTGTCTAATTCAGTACTCCTGACACCTTTCAAAGTTTTCCGAAACTCTAAACTTCTCTGGCTTTCATTTTCGGCAAAAACTTAAAAATCTGCTCCTTTTGTTTCTTTAAGTCATACACAGTTGACGATCCAAGCTCATTGTACTCACACAAAGTTTACAGAAGTTCCTTTGTCTAATTTTCTCAGTAACACCACATTTTCCAGCATAGATAATGACTTATGCTTACACTTATTAGTATTAGCACCCTTTCATGCACCTCTTGTTCTCTTGGATGACTTCTTGAAGAGCTCAAATACAGCTGAAGATAAGAAACTAATGGGATTGTTAATTAGCTTGGTTGCAGTGTAAACATATTTTGGTGCCTTGGTGCTGATAATGTGCTAACAGCACCACCCTGGTGGCATATCCACAAACTAATGGCGGCACAATCAAAACGTGTTGGACCATGGGAGTTGCTAGACCACAGAGTGCCCGATTAGAGAGGTACAACCTGTATTTGTTTCTTCTCGCAACAACCCATGGGAAATTTCTGGTAATGACTCAGTAAGCAAATACTAAAACAATTTTACCTTATCCTCCCAGAGAGAATATTTTATAACAACTGGCAGATGCCCTTTTACATAAATGTCAAAGAAATTCTCTTCCATGACCAGAACCAGAGGTTTTTTAAGCATCCTTTGTTAATATTCATTCGAGACACTAAATAAAGAGAAAACCAAAGACCATGCTGAAACACTATTTAATCTAAAAGAAGCATGCTGCTGAAGAAATCAGAGAATCAATAAGAGGACTTGTAACCTTGAGCAATAAGGAGGCGTATCGACAGGTCAGTAGAAAAACACTATCCCAAGTGTTTGGTAATTCTCTTTGATCTAAGAAACTATAGGACCAGGAAGATACTACTGCCTGGGTTTGGGAGGGATTACAGTAGCACTGCGGTGACCAAGCACTGTGGCTCTTGTTATGAGGCCCATACTGCTGTCTTTTTTCCTTGTCTCATCCACATGTGGACTGTTGGTATTATGTCCCAGTCCCACATTCTTTTTCTCTCATACACAACACTTGACAACACATAACTCATACATATCTTTATTTTCTTTTTCTCTTCTTTTCCTACCACTTATTGTTTCATAATTCATTGCATTACAACCACCTGTTAATTCTCAGGCACCAATTCAGAGTGGTGCCACTGGTCAAGAGGGGCTAGGCAGATCCCAGGACCAAGTTGACCACTATCATGCAATTAGGATCCCCTCCCCACTCCCATAGCTGCAGCTCCTAGATCTAGTTCTTTTTCTCTCCATATCTGTAACATTTGTGATTATGATTCTAATCTTACCTCTGTTGAACACCAGCTGTTTACCTCTTCCCCTGATCATCTTTGATCATTTTCTTCTCTCTGAAACCCAATTGTCTAAGGCTGTTTTGCCTTTGCGCTATCAGATCTCTGTCAATAATCTCTATCATTGTTTCTGTTCCAGGCATGGAATTTGTGTCTACTGTAGTACAAAAACACCTACTGCTCCCCTCTTCTATCTTAAGTCTCCTAACTTTGATAATTCTAGCTCAAAATCTCTCTATTCTTATTACCATGCTTTTGTGCTTCATTTTGTTCCTCCCCCCACAATTCCTCCAACTTTGTACAACTCTTTGACTTTCTGACTTCTTGCCACAAAGCTTTACTCACTTCACATCCACGTGCTAATATCTTCCACGCACGAAATTTCAACATAAAGTCAGACCATAAATTACTTTTACCCCTTTAGTGTTATACAATACGACAAACCTGCAAAAATTCCAAACAAAGCTCTGGCATCTGGTTTCACATCGGTAGCCCTGCTTTCCTTTTATGGGAATATGTGGAGCCACCAGTCACTATTACTGCATTAGTCTAACTTGCTCTCTTTGGAGAGGAATTCATTACATGTTTCAAAATGACTGGTCTTTCTCTCATGATAACATTTTTATGCAGCAGATGACAGAAAAAATTCACCAAATAGAAAATGGGCATTCCAAGATGTCTCTTCCATATAAAGGTCTTAAGGGCTGACTTTCAAATAATACTGGGTTGGTTTTTAATGGACTGATGCACAACATCACCAGGATTATGTGGAAATAATGAAAGATATTACAGATAAAGGCAATGCTGAGGAGGTTCCAGCTGAGAATATAGCACTGGAGAACAGTTTGATTTGGTACATCCCACATCATGGTGTCTACCATACTAAAAGGCCTCCCATAAAAACAATTCCTTGAATCTACAACTCCTCAAAGACCCAGCATGATAAATAAACCTGACAGGAGTACTATGTAAGTTTTGTCGGGAACCAGTAGCCTTTATATGTGCCATCAAGATAATGTTTCAAGTTTAGCTAGATAAAGAGCATTTTTATATCTTATAGCAGGAAAGTGGTTGCTTGGAAGATGTCAGAGAATAGAGGATGAAAATGTTTCTTCTCTGAGTTGTCTTTTCTCCAAGTGTTGTCATTGAAGACCACAGCAAATGATCATGAAAATAAGTGATGTAGTGATACATCCAAGTTTAAGTGAGGCAATTTCTAAGCAGATGATGTTCTGAAATTTGTCTTTACAGTGGCCAATGCAAATGCTCTTACTGAAAGAAGTGTCTTTGTTAGAAAAGTGGCTTTAATCTCTACAGATTTAAGTCACAAGAATGTGTTAAAGGTACTGATGTAGAGGAACATGCCAAGAGCAGCAAGAGTTTAAATTTCAAGGGCACTCTACTTGTAGAAATGACACTGGTTGTACAAAGGTGCACTGAGTCAGATATTTTGCAATTTAGAATGCAAATCTGTGATCATCCTTTGAACAGAAGAGGTATTATGTTCACTGTCAGTTCCATGTGTGATCCTCAAGGTGCTTCATCTCCTTTGATTCTCATTGGCAAATGGATACTTCAAGATGTCTTTCATGGTGGTACTACTTAAAATGAAGTAATTCCAGACACCATTTGCCCAAGATGGAAGAAATAGAGAAATAAGTCACATATATCAAAGGATGTAAAAATTTCAAAGTGTTACAAGCCTGTCACATTTGGAGAGGTAAAATCAGTGAAACTGCATAAAATTTCTCATGCAAGCTTAGATGATGATGGGCAGTACTTCTACTTAATGTTGACCAAAATGTGTATTGATACTAGCTGTTCTCTAATTATGACAAAGTCAAGAGTTACTCCAATGAAGCCTATCCTATCACCAAGAGCTTACTGCAGCTGTTGTGTTTGTTAATGTTAGTGCCATACTGCAACAAATTAAAGCTTAAAGATATTACAGAGATGTTCTGGACAGACAATAAACTGGTGCTTAGCTACACTTGTACAGATGCAAGGAGATTCCATAAATTTCCTATCAATAGCATTCAACTGATTCAGGACCATATTTCACTTGATCAATGGATTTAGGTGGAGACAGCAAATAATCCAGGGGTGACTATGCCTCATGTGGCCTTAGCACTCATGAAATGATCAACAGCCCTAAGTGGTGGAATGGCAAGATACTGATACCCATTCTTTTTCTCAAGAGGCTACAATTATATCTGAGCAGAACCCTGAAGTGAAGAAGATTTTGGCTCATGCTACAAAGATTCAAGCATATCTATCCTTTTGAAATGTCTTGAATGCTTCTCAAACTATCAAAAAGAGATACAACCATATATTTGCATGCATACTGGAAATATAAAAAGGAGAATAGAGCTGGGGAAGTGAAGGTAAAGAACAAAGAGGCTCAAGAATCAAATAAGGATAAACCATAGTATGCACCAACTGTAATGGATCTGGAACAGGCTGAACTTGAAATCATCAGGCATGTTTTAGATAATGATTATGAGAAGAAATTGAATTTAGCAGGTCAGACTGACTTAAAAAGCAGCAATAAATGTATAAAAGGAAAAAGTCCATCGTCCAAACTGGGCCCTTTCACTGATAAGTGTGGAATATTAAGAGATGGGAAATATTCAAATAAGGGAGCTTTTCTGATCGTGCCAAACCCCCTGCAATTCTTCTGAAGGGGCACATAACTAGGTTAGTTGTGCTGTTCATCATCATTGTCATGGTATGGAAATATATGAGATCAGGTCATCAGGATTTGGGATCTTTGGGAATCATCTTCAGTAACCAGACACATCTCTAAGTATGTTTCCTGAAAAAAAAAAATTGAGGAGCAAAGCAAAAACAAAAGATAGCAGATTCGTCAGAAGACAGACTGGGAACCTTTTCATCACTTTACTTACTGTGCAGATGATTATTTTGGTCTCTGGCATGTGAAAAGAGGACATAAAGAATTAGAGTATAAGGTGTGTTGTTCAGCTGCATGATGTCGAGAACTGTTCATCCAGAAGCTGCAAATTTTCTAAAGATGACACGGAACAGTTCATTAACTCAGACCTGATCAAGGTACAGATTTTGTAGAGGCAAAGCATTAACTTTATCAAGCAATGCAGTGACTGCACAACGGTATGGTTAATAGGGAAAGGTTAAAGGTTAATTGTGATTGTATTGCCTTTAAGATAAATGTTTCATATGCAAGCCACATCAATGGTGCATGGGAACAACATATAAAGAAAACTCATAATGTACTCATTTCAATGTTAAGTAACTTCAGAACTCAAATGGATGATGAATCACTGAGCATCTTTTTAGTAGGAGATGAATTTATCATAGATGACTGCTTTTTGCTGAAAGTCTTGGTGTTGTATGTTCAGGACCTTTAACTAGTAACCATATTTTGACTTTAAAATCAAATGCTGTTATACCTCCTTTTCATATATTTAAGAGGGTAAACCAGTAAGTGCTAGTATTGGTTTAGGGCCTGCTAGATGAATCTTGGAGTTAGTGAAAGAGAAGTATGTTCTGTCTCTCCATTTGCAACAGCAGACTAAGGTGTAATCTTGCCACTCATGCTATGATCCTGAATAATACAATTTTGCCTAAAAATCAGTGGAAATCTACTAGTGTGGTTGAGGCTGAACCAAATGCAAATGACCTTGTAAGAAAGATCAAACTAACTATGTAAGATCCATTTACTAAAGACATTGGGAGGTGCAGCAGACTAATTATGTATGTATGCAGACCAATTCATAGTGTTCTGCTATTGTCAGAGAATGGAATACACTGGATTCATGACAGGGAGTCTTAAAGATACCGAACATGAAGTACACAGTAAAAATGCATGATATTCCAGTATTTGTAATGAACACTGTGATACATGATATAAGATGTGAAAGTATTTTTGGACACTCTGAAGTGCAAAATACTGTGACTGATACCCTGTTAATAGTATTGCATATTATGAGTTATATTGTGTTACATAGTGTATCATCATAATGCTTCATTGTACACTGACAGCACAATGTAGGGAAGCCATGTATATATCAATTGGTGGATTTCTTTATAGAATGAAAGCAGTTGCAAATGTTGGATTTATGTTAGGGCAACCCTATTGGGAGGGAGAAATATTTAGCTGAACCAAAGATATATAGACTCACATTGGGAGTTATAGTTGACACACTAATATCCTCCTTTATCAGCAGAGGTGATCTTCCTATGATTTACAGTAGGTCACTGTTTTGGGTTACTTTGTCAAGACAAGGAGAAAGAGCAGGAACCTGATGATTAGTAGATTGGATAATTACAAGAGTTAGAGTTTTCAGGATCACAAATAATAATTACAAGAGTTAGAGTTTTCATGATCACAAATAAACTACAAAATGAAGCATGAAGTGGTTTATTATCCAACACAGTGGCCTGTGTCAAAAACTTCAATAACAATTGACATCTAGCCAGCATAATGTGTGGAGACACTTGAGAGTTAGTGTGAATATAAAAGTAAAGTAATGAGGTGCAGTAGGGGGGGGGTGTCATGACAGGATGCTTTATATAAGAATCTGAATACTGGAAGTGGAGTACTTCAGGTACCTCAGAATGGACATGGCAGCAGATTGAATCATGGGGGTGAAAGTGAGTCATACAGCAGACGACAAGAGTTAGGTAATGAGTGCATTAGGAAGTCTGTGGATGGAGAGGCAAGTGTCTGTTAGGGTAAAGATGAATATGTTTGAAGATATATAAGTCCCAACAGTGTTGCATGGATGTGTCTTAGGGCCTTGAATGAAAAAGAAAGGAAGAGGTTGGATGTGCTGGACACCATGTGCCTGAAGACAATGTGTAGTATGAGGAAGGTTGATCATGTATGGAATGACAGTGTGAGAGCAGTGTCGTATCAAGTGGAATCAGAATGAGAAAGCTAATATGAGTGTGATGAGATGGCTTAGACTTATGCAGAGGATTAATGAAAAAAAACTAAGAGGATCGGTATCTCAAATGTTTAGGAAGCAAGAAGGAAGGGGAGATCCAGGAGGCAGAAGATTTGAGCAAAGGAAGCTTAAGGTACCAGGGCCTGAATGTTCAATTCAGGAAGGCAAAAGGTGTGTATGGGAAAGACTGAACTGGATCAGTTTGGTATATGGGAGGTGGGGTAACATGTTGTCAACTGGCTATACCAAGAAATATGAAGTCATCACAGTAAACCATGGAATAGACTGTGGCTTAGCTTTGGATGGTGGGCTCTACTTTTAGTACATTATACAAGACAGCTAGGGGATGTATGCAATTAAAACCATTGTTCATTTGTTCCTAATGCTACTTCAGTATGGTAAGAAAAGCAATTAGGCATGATGGAAAGTGAAAATAGGTGAAATCTTTGTGTCTCATATAGGTGGCCTCCTCCAAAATCCACACCCACCTTTCACTCACTGCAGTCTCTAATAGAAGCTATGCTATAATAACAAAATTTCTCATGTTAAGTCTCAACACAATATTAACTTGTTAAAGAACAAATCATTCACTTTCTTGCTTTTCTCTAAGGGAGGTTTATCCATAGCAAATTTAGAATATAACCCATCCCATGTGTTCCATATATTTATGTTGCCCTCAAAATGTTATTCTAAACACAAAACAGAAAAGCACTGATCAATGGTGTTTAAAGGTACCATACCATCTTTGGGACAGTCTGTTATATATGTTTAGAATAAATGAAGCAACTCTATCTTCTGACAATAATTTAAGTGGATTTCTGACTCCTACTCCGTGACATAAATAAATCATTATTGCATTTTTTAACAACATTAGAAGTGCAAGAAAAATACTCCAAGAACAGTAATGAGTTTGTAGTTATTCCATATGTAACTACTTGTGATTCATATATAAATGCCTAACATTTCACCTTTGCATAAGATACAAACTGATTTTAATGACATTTTCTTATTCAAAAATGTGTCAGGGCATTCTTTCCAACATGTTGGTGAAAGCTTCATTAAGGATAGTGAATCTCATTTTGGCACTGCTTTTCCCTATATTTAACTAATGCAAGCAATGAATCATCATCTAATACGTAACCTCACCTATGAGCATTCCCTGCAGGCTCCCCCATTCTCTGATATCAATGACCTGAAATGGGAAAACCAAATTAGAGGCATCATCACAAAACAATTAGCATAGAGACAAAAGAATTAATAATGGCCAAACCTGCAAATGACCATGGCTATTGCAACAATAACTTTTGTCTAAAAAGTTTAGCATAATTTTTTAATGCTACATATAACCACTGGGATTTGAAAATACCCTTTGATGTACCAGACTTTCAAGTGGATTTTGATAATGTACCACAGTCAAAACTGTTACATAAATTACAATCAAACAACACGGGGGATAGACATGTACAATTGTACATAAATTGGCAACTATCTCACTGACAAATAGTAATCATGGTTTTAACATTTCAGTGCTATGGATGTCAATCTAATGTCACATGGTAGGGTGCTACAAATGTCATTCTACATTTTTAATTTTCCACTACACACTGAATATTGCAACACAAAGGATAAGTCACTAAAGTTGCCTGAAGGCTTCACAACCCTCTAATGACCACAGTGGGTGGTTGTGCATCTTTTCCAGGAACTTTACGAGTCTGTGGCATCCACCTCTACATACAGCATCCACTGCCATGCCTGTGCCATGGCCATGGCACGCTTATTATGAACAAGCAAAACGAACATATTTCTCCAAGACTATAATTGTTTCACTCTTTATTCAAAGACAAAAAATATTTTTGAGATTTTTTGCACTTAGTAACATAAATAAATAAATTATAAAGTTAGAATTTATGTAACCTGCAAACATAGATTGGCAGATCTGTCAGATACTGCATTTTTCTAAATTCAGAACAGTTAAGTCTTCATTCTTACAAAAATAGTTTTTATTTTTGTGCACCTTTGAATGAAAAGAAACTGTTTTACTGGTATCATATTCTAAACACTGAGAAGGCTGAGAAAATCAATTGCACCCAAAAAGACTTAAATCAGTGGTTGCCAACATGGGCAGGAAAACACTAAGGGGGTGGCAAGGGAGGGTGCTTAGAAAATTTCAGTATGCTTGATTTAGAAATATGGAAACAATACAGAAGCTTTAATTGCTTGCAAAACAAATAGTATCAGTTTTCCCTACATTGACTTCAATGTATCACTAAACTGACAGCTCTGTGGTCATTGGTGTTTCTGATGACCAATACTTAAATATTGTTTCAATATGAATTATTCACCTTTTTATACATGTTCACAATTTTCCATGTTAGCACTAAGAACAGGCAATGAAATGGCCTCTTTTCCTTACATCCATTCTTCAGCTGACATTTGTAATGCATCAAAAACTCAGAGCCCATCCATAACCAGGCCCCACAGACTTTCTTGGTTTTCCATGGCTACTTTATATGCCCTGGTTCAGTCCACTGACAGCAAATCAGCCATTGCATACCATATAGCTTCAATTCATTCTATTTCGTGCATGCTTTAAAACCTCCTGCATGTTCAAGACCCAAGCACTTAAACTCTTTTTGACTTCATCCTCCCACATTCAATTCAGTCTCCTAACTCTCCATATCCCCTCTACTTCTTATGCATACATTCTCTCTGTCAATGTCTCCTTACACATTCTCTCCACATTTCCAAACCATTTCAGCTAATCCTTTTCAGTTCTGTCAGAATATTCTTCCTATTACAACTCCCCCTTACCTTATCATTTCTCTCTTCATCAACTAACATCACACAATAAATTAGCCACAAACACTTAATATCCAATGCCTTCACCCCCTTCCATACATTTTCAACTAGAGCCTATACCTCACATCCGTACAACACCATTGGGACTACTGTACCTTCAAACATGCCCATCTTCATCCTCCCTGACAGTGACCTCTCTTTCGATGCCCTAACAACCTTTGACCCCCCCCCCCATGGCTCACCTCAGTTCCCATGATTTCATTCACTGACATGTCCACTCCCAGGTATGTTTTCTCCATTCAATCTCACATACCAACTAACCAGTCTTTCTCTAATGCTGAACCTAGTAACTTTGCTTTTATTCACATTCACTCAGACATTTCTCTGTTCAAACATTCTCCCAGACTCACAAACTATTTTCTGATTTCCCACTTGAATCTGGTGCCAATGCCATGACATTAGCAAACAGTAATTGATTCACCTCTTATGGACCCCTACCCTGCCAGACTACAGACCTACATCTCTCCCTAAAGCCTTCGCTATCCACTTCCCTCACCAACTCATCCATAAACAGAATGAATGGCCAAGATGACATCACAAATCCTTTGTACTAACCCACCTTCACTTAGAACCACTTACCTTCCTCTCTACCTACTTGCACACATGCCTTACTCTATTAATAAAAACTCTTCAATCCTAATAGCTTTCCTTCCACATCATAAAACTTTCCACAAAGCATCTCTATCAACACTATCATATGTTTCTCTAGATTCATTGATACTACATACTAATCCTTCCATTAGACTTAGTACTTTACACACACACACACACTCTCTCTAAAGTAAATACCTGATCCATACTTCCTCCACCATTCCTGAAACTAAAGTTTCTCCCTAATCTGATGCTTTGTGCATGCCACCATCCTATCAATCACCATTCTCTTATACATCTTACCAGCTAAGCTCAACAAACTTATACCTTTGTAATTTGAACATTTATCATTATCCCCCTGCCTTTATACAGTGGCACAATACAGACATTCTACTAATCCTCAAGCACTTCACCACTATCCATACATACACCCTAACCAATCAACATCACAGTCAACCCTTTTCCTATGAAATTATACTGTTATACCATCTATTCCAGCTGCCCTGACACTGCCCTGCCACATTTCATCTCACGCAGGGCTTCACCACCACTTCTCTTATCACCAAACCATTTGCCAAGACTCTCTCACTTCACATATCTCCTCATCCCAAGCATGCTACACATTCAACAATATTTCAAAGTATTTACTCCATCTCCTCTTTACCTCATCTTTGCCTATTACCATTTCCCTATTTGCCCCTTTCACTAATGTTCCCATTTGTTCTTTTGTTTTCTCACACTATTAGCCTTTCTCAAACCTTTTAACATTTTCTCCTTTTCCCTAAAGTTTACTGATACTTACTCAATTCAACTTTAAGTTGCCCTCTTTTTCAGTCCCTGCACCTTCCTCTAGACTTCCTACCGGTTTTTCTTATACACCTCCCAGTCACTTGCACTCCTTCCTTGTAAGTAACATCCATACACCTCTCTTTTCTCTTTCACTAGCAACTTTAATTCATCATCCCACCACTCACTACCCCTTCTCACATCCCCATCTTCTGCATGCCATACACTTTTCTTGCATATGTCAGCCCTGCTTCGCTGAATACCTGGATCAGACAAAGAAAGGCCACATTCGCTCATAACCATTCTTTAGCTGTCTTGTGTAATGCACCAAAACCACAGCTTCCTATCCACAACCAAGCCTAAAAAACCTTTCCATGGTTTACCCTAGCTGCTTCACATGCCTTTACATCACATCATTCTAATTCACTCTATCCCATGCACACCTTTCACAATCCTGCAAATTCAAGCGCTAACCACACAAAATCTTTTTCATTCCAACCTTATCGTGTTTTATTTTCCTGTGCTTT
>JAYMFT010192064.1:0-11837 GCA_038088735.1 Panulirus argus
CTCTTTCTCTCTCTTTCTCTCTCTCTCTCTCTCTCTCTCTCTCTCTCTCTCTCTCTCCCCCCCTCTCTCTCTCTCTCTCTCCCCCCTAACCCGACTGTTAATATCACAGGGCCGGACTTTATCGGGAGTATTCTTGGCCAACTTTTGCCGAGAAAAATGAAGAAACTTCGGGTGTTCAAAGACGCGCCGGACCCCGTTTAAAGAACGTCTTGATGAAGGGGCAGCTCGGCCGGAAATTCTCAAAAATACTGCGGCTCTTTTCCGATCATTCGCAATATGAACCAACGCCTATTTACGGATTCGAGATCAACCTTTGTAAAGAAATTACACCGGGCGCTCCTCATTCGTCCGGTCTGGGGCACTAGGTGATAAAATATCTGCTCCGATTGGAAGTTAAAGAGATAATCTTCCTCATGGATTGTGAAACTTTTTCTGCACAACGTATGAAAATCTTTAATGAATCTCTCTTTTCATCTAATCCAGTCGAGTAAACCAGCCTCGTCATCTTCTAAACCTCTATGAAGTGCCCCTTAATATTCTAATCGTGTAAGCAGGTGCACCTAATATTCCAATCGTGTATGAAATAACCCTGAAAATCCAATCATGTATGAAGTCTCCTGCTAACACACCAATCATCTAGACACACTCTCTAATACTCCAATCATTCATACACGCTCCCTTAACACTCTGAACGTGTAAGCCAATCCCTTTATACTCAAATCGTGGAAAAAAAAAAAAAACACCAGTTTTCTCCCAGTCGTGTTCAGCAATTCACCCACAATACTCCAACGATACGACCCGTCGTTCTTATTCTGTGTAACAGAGTTTCTATTTGAAGAAGTATAAAACAAGGAGGCAATACCACTAATGGCTGGCTGTACGAGACCTTTCAAAAGTAAGTGGCAAAGTACCTCAGCAAGTAATTGGTGTTCGTGATAAAAAGACACAAGTTTTCTTTTGGTGTGTGTTTGAGAGACGCAAATATATTTCACACGGCCTCTGGCCCCCTTTCTCTTGTGTTTTCTTTTATAAGCTTGCGACAATTTCTTTCTACAAGATCCATATTCCCAACAGATGCTTTCTAGTTCTACTACTTCTGAAAGTGATCTCATGCCTGGGAAATCTATTTCACCTTCTCCACTATCTTCATGGTGGATGTTGATAGAAAAAAAAATTATGAAAAGAATATAACTTTCTTTTTCTTTATGTGTGTAAATATAGTTCTCTGCTGGAAAGAAGATTATGATCAATACAGTGAAATTTTCATTAGACTCTGTAAAATTTCACTGTTATTACCAGCATATTACTACTGCTCTGATGGAAGTGTTCGTGACACCTTATTGTGTGTTGTTCCCGCACATTTCAAGTGTTCATGGCACTTACTTCCACACAGACGACGAGAGTCACTTATCTAAAGCAGTCATACAGGCACTTGTAACACTTTACCCTCACTGTAAAGTCATTTTTCTAAGCTATAATATTCACTCATTATCTAAACATGTGTCTGGCACCGTAATACTTTCACTGTAATGTAATGTGACAGCTCGATGAATGCTTCTGCTTCATTTTCTTAGGTTCGAGAGCGTATAATAACCTGAGTGCTGAATTCCATCACACGGATATAAAATAACATATGATCGTATATCTAGTTTCTGACACAGTACACCCATTCCTTCCCTGAAACCTGGAATTACATTCTCTGACATGGATTCATACGTAGAAAAGATACTTTCATCCCCTACTTTACCTTGTTAGATGATAAGGTAAAGATGACAAGACTAATCATCAATCCCATTCATTTTTTCATCTACTCGATGAGGAGCCTTCCATTCCATCCTGATCCTCTTTTGGTCAGTCTAATGTCATCTAAATCTATCTAGCCTCAGCTCAATCGCGGAGACGCAGCCGGACTCCGAGGTTATACTATCGAAGTACAATCTGGTCAATCAAGAGGAGTTCATTCTCTCACTTCTGCTAATTGTAGCAGAGCCTTGAATCTCCAGAAACCCCCTTGGGAAAGGGGGATTCCTAGGAATCACGCAACAGTAGCAGAGGAGTTCATTCTCTCGCTTCCACTAATTGCAGCGCGCGCAGCCTTGGAACGGGAGGAACCCGAGGGAAGGAGAGATCCTTGGAATCATGCAACGATAACAATAATAGCAATCGCGGAAATCGTCCAGGAACGCGCGTGATATTATCCCCAAGTCTCGGTCGTACCGAAGAAGATCTACCGAATCCTTCGCCTCTGCCCGTCCGGACAGAAGGATCGGTTCAGATCCGACCGGGCGCTGTCCCGAGGCCTCTTTGCCCGCGAATATCCGTGAAATAAACTCGAGCGGCAGTGCTTCCGTTCCGTGTCTGCGAAAGCTGGCTCTGTTATTTTCCACGGTGTATTTTTTTTTCTTTTTTGTACTCATCCTACTCCCGTGGGCTGGTTGGTTCGCCCATCTCCCTTTCTTAGAGAAGCCGTGGGAAAAAAGCTCCTTCACTCATATGCATTAAACTGCATTATTGGTTGTGGGGGAGGGATTCAAGTTTGTCAAGAGAGAGAGAGAGAGAGAGAGAGAGAGAGAGAGAGAGAGAGAGAGAGAGATAGATAGAGAGATAGATAGATAGAGAGAGAGAGAGAGAGAGAGAGAGAGAGAGAGAGAGAGAGAGAGCAAAGTATCTCCTGCCTCTCGCACTGTCGCCGCTCAGCTGGCTGACCACCGGTCCTGGAGGCAGTGCGAAGCGTATGTGTGATAATTTTAGCCCGGCTCCAGATTCTGACGAACCATTAACCTAATGCGACATATTGGATGTCATTAAAGCTGATTACGCTCGCTGGCTGTGCGAATTAAACCCTCCTCCCAACCAACCAAAAAAAAAAAATAAAATAATCTTATTTTCGTAAATGGAACTTCTCTCAATTATACATTTGATATTCGTGTTCCTCTAATGGATCACTTTTGCAAATTGTTCGACCAGTTGGCATTATTTCCCATCGTGTCCTGTAATCTAAAAATGGTTTCATCAGTTCCATAAATTAGTTAAGAGGCTTTCAGTTGCGCGTAAGGTCAACTTGCGCGTACGCAAATATTGGTAGTCCTAAAGCAAAGTCTTGTGCATACTTTTCCCGCATATATATATATATATTTTTTCATCCTTGTTGGGGAGGGCAACCACCCAGCAAACGCCTGTATAAAGTACACAAGCCTATCCAATGCAAACTGCATAACTCTCCCGCTTCACAGAAACCTCATCACATACCGACCGGCTAAACATTCCGCAACTCAACACCACTGGCAATAGAAAACACAAAAGTATTCTACCTATTCCAAGAACACAACATACACATGATCCTTTTCCCAGAAAAGAGAAAGGACTTTTACGCCGAGGTCCGCCCTCCCTCTCATCCATAACTATACAACCCTGAGACAAGAGAGACATTAAAGGGCAAGAAGAAGGACTCATAAAAACTTGTTCATCACAACATCCCATTGACCAACACCATCCTGATATTAGCCATAAAGCAACTACACCCTTGAACAGCACAGTCACGACAGGGCAACCAAAAATCCGTCCTGAAAAAGAGAGAGAAAGAGAGAAAATGCTCCCTTACCCATCGCTGCCACTAACATTTGCAGATCAATCAAAACCTTAGAGGACTCTTCTGCAACAGGTCTTGACGAAATATCAGACTTCTTTATAGAACACTGCGGGCCAAATCACATTCCGTGGGTTTACGTACAAATCTGCAAACCACTCCTGGTTGCACAGCAAAATCCCAAACATCTGGATGCTTACCAACGTCGCATCCATCCTGAAACCCTTCATATCGACGAAAACTACCCTTTCTTCTATCGCCTCAAATCACTGTTCTCAGCATTATCTAAACCAGCACAATAAAACAAAACGACTTCCAATCTTGTGCTTCTCATTATGTTCAGCACTCATTCATTTGCCACTGACCTCTCCCATACAAATCATTGCATATGCAACCAACCACCGCTCCGCCAAGTAGAAACAAAAGTATTTATATCCCTTCTTTAAAATTCAGCAACCAATACTTACAGATCCACCCTTCCTCACCAACACATACGTACAACACTTACAAATCATGAGCTCATCATAGAAACGTGAGATCTAAAACCACCACCACCGTCTTAGCCCAGCATTAAACTCCATCCCCATCGGACATAAGCTCATCAAAAACTACTTCCCCCCCAAGGAATGTACGTGTGACACTTTCTAGGTTGCTTCCTAGAAACTGTTCACCCTCTCTCCATTTACAGACAAAGATTCAAGTTATCACAAGACTTCTCGAGCCCAAGATTCAACTTAGTCTATACTGAAGGCACTGAAAAATATACATTCTATAGATCCTTCAGGTCTGAAGAGGAAAAGCTTAACTGTCGCCATCTGACACCATCTCTTTAAGATGGTCCTCAGTGATGCAATATAAAACACCATTTTACCCCCAAAATCTTCCGTCATTCAACGGAAAACGGTTTAAGAAAAAAAAAAAAGTGCCAGATATCCTCTTCATCAGCGAATAGACGGCTTCTAAATTGGATCTTCTCTAGGACAGAAGAAAATAAAATTATTTCTGATTGATCACCTTCACCTCCTTGGGCATATTGTAGGAACTTCACAGATCTTTAGTTTCGTACAAATTGGATCTAAAAACGCGACGAAACCAGATCCATATTCGAGGTACGAAAACTGTAGCTTTTACGAATCGCCTCGAAGATTACGAATTCTATGTTTAGCACACGAAACTTACTCTGCAGGATGAGAGAATGAAGTACTCTGGCCCGGGGTTCTTTCGCTGGAGGAACGCCCCCTCGAATACAGTATGGTCAGTGAAGATGAGGTTAGGTTCATCCCTATTCATATTCCATCTTTATATTCACTCCTTCTGTCTCACTCTGGTGCTCTTTTTTTCAACCATCTTCTCCTTCCGCTACCTCGGTAAGGAAGGGAATGGCCAACAGGCACATATGTGTGTGTGTGTGTATGTGTGATGTTTCATGTCGAGGGTGAGAAACATCTCGCGTAATAACTCATCAATGTTTTCTGTAAATTTACTCATTAGAATGACTGCTTCACATCAACGGATGCTGTAATCATCTGTAACGCGTCGTACATGAATTTGACTGATGCATCTCTTTGCACTTCCGTATGTGTTCGTCCCGTGCGGAAGGAATACACTTTAGAATTCCATCAAAGCCGAACAGGAAAAGGTTTTCTTCGGGACGTCTGACACCATTACCTGAGGACCGTGTCTTCCCTGATGCAATATAGAGTGCCATTTTACCCAACGGTCTCTCTCTCTCTCTCCTTTACTGGACGGAGAATAGTCTCAGCAGAAAAAGGAAGCTGGGTGTCAAATGTTCTCCTCCCCACCACCTGGGGTTAGGACCACGTCTAAATTGGATCTCCTTTTAAAGAGAGAGAGAGACAATGCGATCCCTTTTTATTTTAGCTAATCGATCTCTCCTTATAGGATGTGCTGCTATCTTCACTACAAGAATGTTCACATCTCGGAAGATTGAGTTTGAAAGCACGGCGAGACCTTACTGGTGTTTTGAGGCATGATAACTCCAACGGACCCCAGTTCGTGTTATAGATCACGAGGCATTTTTTCTTTTTAGGTAGCACGACACTCACTCATTCGGACGAGAGGGAGTGAACTACCCAGGTCTGGATCGTATTTTACGGATGTCTCTCCCTTTCTTACGAGGTGGCTCGAAAAATGATACTATTCTTCATACAGTATGGGTAGTGAAGAAGATGGAGAATTCATCCTCATTTCACACTCCTCACGGTCTTTATTCTCCCGTTCCATCTATCTCATTCTGGTTTCTCCACGTCTTTTCCTTTTTCTACCACCTCAGTCGCACGCTCTTTCGGTGCAGACCTTTCACAATGACAATGTTTCTTCCTCCAGTTAGAATCTCCGCATCTTACCTTTTCCAAATTCATTTTCAAATGTGTATGGGTTGTGTACTCTTTCTCCTTTCTGTTACATTTCTGTGTATTCCAAAGTTAAGATTATCATATCAAAAGTTTGCAAACATATTCCTGGCTAGCTAGCCTGCTTCTTCTGTACCCGTCTCCCAGAAATAGTACTTTGTATCGTAAACCACGTTTAACTTGGCAACGAAGTGACATTTACAGCTTACTAAGAACTGGTTGGGAAGTGAAATGAGCTTACAAATGATAATCAAATCTAATTTCAAAGACATTAAAGGAGTTGCTATGAACAAGATTTTCTGGGAGTTTATCCCACGCATCAGTAATGTCGTTGGTGAAAAATTATTTCCGAGACCTACAACTTTTACTCCATTTACTCTCGTTGGTATCGCTGGCTGGCGCTACTGTAAAGAGCTTTTCAATATCGACGTACGATAATAAATCATACTGAAGTAGTGGAGACATGACTGCTTCCATTTTCCTTCTCTGTTACCTTCAATGATCTTGAAAATGAGAAAAAGAAAAAGATGCGAAATAGAGAGAGAGAGAGAGAGAGAGAGAGACAAATATCCCTGCCTCAAGTGTGTGTTATCCCCAGCGGGGGTGTTGTTCTGGTCCGCGTTGCAGCTATGTACGATAATCAGACCAGCTTTGGAATCAGATGAATCATTAACCTAATGTGACATGTTGGATGTCATTACGGCTGATTACACTCACTGGCTCTGTGAATTCGACCACAATTTTTTTTTTCCTTTTTAATTTTTCACTTTTGTCATGGAACCTTTATTTTTATATTAGCGATCCTCTACTCCTTCATTTTGTACGTAGACTAACAAACCGGGAGATCATGATGTTATAACACATTAAAATACATTATGATATTGCATTATGACATTATGACATCAAATGACATCATAGTAGGTCTGTGCGCAGCGTTGATTTTTAATTTTAATTTTAATTTTTCACTTTTGTCATGGAACCTTTATTTTTATATTAGCGATCCTCTACTCCTTCATTTTGTACGTAGCCTAACAAACCGGGAGATCATGATGTTATAACACATTAAAATACATTATGATATTGCATTATGACATCAAATGACATCATAGTAGGTCTGTGCACAGCGTTGATTCTTAATTTTAATTTTAATTTTTCACTTTTGTCATGGAACCTTTTTATTTTTATATTAGCGATCCTCTACTCCTTCACTTTGTACGTAGCCTAACAAACCGGGAGATCATGATGTTATAACACATTAAAATACATTATGATATTGCCTTATGACATTATGACATCAAATGACATCATAGTAGGTCTGTGCGCAGCGTCGATTCTCCTCTTTGTCCACAGGGTTCGAAGTGTATTTCATTAAACACACAGGCTTTTGCCCCGGCAACGAACCAATGACCTTTACGAGCTGCAGACCCACTCGGCTTCTATTCGTGTTCACCAAATTTAGAGCCATTGATTTACCAAGGGGACGTCAATAAGCATTCGGGTACGTTTAAACCTATTCGCGAAAGGGAATCCTATCACTTAATACCTATCCCTGTTCGTCATTTTTCTATAAATCCACCACAGCCGAAAGCTAGAAAGCCTTTCCTTCTTACCATACGACTGCGGGAGGCCCTTTAGGATCATCCTCGCTGACGCTGAAAAAATACAAACGCCCCACTTTAACCCAGGGGTCGTGACTGGACGGAGGATCATGGTAGCGAAAAATGTGGGTGTCAGATCTCCCATCCCTAAGCGGATTCTGGTTTCAGGACAGAATAAATAACATGTTGCCCTTCTTCTATAACGATCTCTTGGGATGAATCACAGAAGTCTTCACATACCTAATCTCCCTTTCGTGGAAAATGATTTCGATTAACACGGCTCGAAAGCAACCACAAGGCTGCTGACCCGCCTCTCCTCTTACATCACGAACTTCTGAAGAAGAGAGAGAATCAGTGAAGTGGGTGAGAGAGGGAAGCGAAGCACTCTGATTTATATTTTCCTTTTGCTAATATCTTCTGCTCCCTTACTGTGGTATGAGAAATACACCTCGATCCTTACTGTGCCTCGAGCAATACCCCTCGATCATCACTTAGGGTCGACAAATACTCCTCAATCCTTAATATGGCTCGAGAAATACCGCTCGATCATTACTGTGGCTCGAGAGATACCCCTCACTCCTTTATGGAGGCTCAAGAAATACCCCTCGATACAATATGGTCAGTTAAGAAGGAAGATTCTACTCCATTTATACTCCTCGCTGACTTTATCCTTCCCTTTCATCTTGCTCTTTCCTTTCCTCTTCCAACCACTTCAACAGTAGTTCAGCTCTGTGGGTGTTATATGCATCCTACTCATTACCATATTTTTTTTTTCTAAGCTATCATTGCAAACTTATCTAACCACATCTTTCAAACAACACCTTTGTAAACTTTGTCGTCTACGTACTACAACCTTACTGCCAGTCCTCTGTTCCACTGACCGACACGCTAATCATAATATCACCTGTGTGAACAAATAAAGTATCTTCCATCCCTCTTGTACCATAGAGTGAAATATTTCAAAAACTTTTATCACAGGAAAGTGCGTAAAAGTGGCTCTGAGTTACTCCCAGGCCGAGGCGCATGTATAATGCGAGGGCTGGTAGCAAGCCAGGCACCACAGTGAAGCCTTCCACCAAGACCTGTATTCATCACCTCGTTTAGCCAATGGGTCTTAAAAAAAAAAAAAACACTGCACCGATTATGCGAGAAAAATCGTGAAAGGAAAGGATAAAGTATGGGCGATGCATTAGATTTTTACCATTAGCTCGTCCAAGCTGCTTAAAGAGAGTGGCTTCAAGAATATAAAAAGAGTTAATTGGAACTAGCTGCGCTGTGAGTTGGAGTACGTGTAGGCCAGTTACACTATGGATAATTCAGTCAATACGAGAATATCCTTTTAGCATACGTTAGGAGAAAGTTCTGTAAATAAGGAAATTATCCCTGAACGTGCGTTTGTTTCCGTTTGACAGCTGACGAGAGAGGCGGAAATGGAGACTTGAGGTGGACCAATCCTGGTAAAATTTGATGCTTACCTAACGCAATTTTCTTCTAACTTCTCTCTTTAAGATTCCAATTGAATTTGTCATTTTCTCAATGAAAATCTGCTGGTCATTCCTATGACTCGTTCATCACATTCATTATTGGTGTAGTATCTAATTTTTGGTCGAAACTTTACTCTGTAGGGATGCTAGAGTTGTGTCTGTCTCGAGCCCACCGAACAGGACGGTACGAATCTTGAGCACAAAGGTTCGAAACCTTAAAGACGAAAAGAGTACGACACTTGGGCATGATGGGGGAGGTCGTTTGACCTGATCCCTCAAGGGTCAGATGAAAGGTCACACCATCATCACGTTCAAGGTATCGTAACTTCCTGGCAAAAGTTCATACCATCGTATTCGAAACGCCGGAGTAATTGGACTGGTATGAAGCGTTCCGTTCACGACTCGAATGCACTTCCCCTCCGAGCACTTTCTTGAAGCTGCAGATATCATTTTACTAATCTGCCACGTTCTCTATCATTCTCGGCACTTTCTCTTCCTGAAGGATTATCTCCCAAGCTCTTTTATATTCTTACTATTTTTTTTTCTCTTTTACTGAAGTGAGCGAATGAAGGCAAAATATATATACCCACCAGAGGATCCGGGGCTCTGGGGATAACTGTGAGCTTATTTGTTAAGGATTATCTTGTGTTTACACCTTGGCTTGGCAGCAGCTTTTTGCACCGCAGGATCAACAAGCGGTGTATACGTTTTCAGCACCGCGTTTTGCATCTGCATGCAACGATGTTTGTGTTCGTTATGGCCTGGTTATATTGTTAGCAAATAAACTATGAGGATCCCGGGCCAATATGCAGAGAGTTTTGCCGTAGAAAAATACGAGCTGGCAATATCTCATGCATATCGTAAAAGGAAATGGTTTAGGATGAACTGATGGCTATGTACTCAAAGGCCAGGGGATATTTGTTTCGGCTGTTACATTGCGTCTGGAGAATATCGTGTTTTGATGACACAGTTGTATTCAATCCTTTTGTATCTCTATCTATCTGTTTGGCTATGCGCCTGTAACTCCCACGACTTGTTATTGTGATACACGCTTACGCCACCTCCCATATGCCCTCTTTATCAACCCTTCTACCTTCCACTTGACCTCCTGTCGCTTTCTCTTGAACATTTGCCATACACAGACACAGACACAGACACACACACACACACACACACACACCTCAACTGTGTATTTTCAGCCAAATGGCTTCTTAAATTCAATAAACCGTTATATATCTATTCATCCACTTACGCACACAGTCCCCTTGAGATGTGTTTCCGTGGAGATCAGAGAACAAGAGAGAAAGATGATATGGTATCCGGAGGAACCCACGCCAAGAGCAGTAAACCTAGAGACAGTTATGTTTTCAATAATTAATCGATATTAAATGTGAATCTCAAGGCTTAAGGTAAGGATGGCTTCAGTAACATAATTAGACTAGATGGCAACTGTTTTGATAAGGTATAGCCAGAGAGAGAGACGTTAAGGGAAACGTTGTTCGCTGGAATTACATACACCCGTTAAGGGAAACGTTCGCTGAAACTATACACCCATTAAGGGAAATGTTCGCTGGAATTATACACCTATTCAGGAAAATGTTCGCTGGAATTATACACCCGTTCTGAGAAACGTTCGCTGGAATTATGCACCCGTTAAGGGCAACGTTCGCTGGCAATGTAAACCCTGGCTTTCATGTGTCTTACACCTCATACGCCATAACCATCAGCGCGGGAACACCGGGCCCAACCTGTGTAGCGCTGACAGGCAGCAGCGATGTAATTAGGAGACTCGTGAGGCAACACAGACAGTGATTTCCTTACGTGGCTCCTAACGCGAGGCGTTGAGTGGTTGTGATAAGGTCGAAGATACTCGCTCCAGAATACTTAGAGGAGGGGGAAGTGGTGGTGGAATTCCATGATATAACTTATGTATGATACACCCCCTTCACTCCTGGGGTATTATGGAACTCTATTTGTATTAAGGTGACGAATATTGCCCTACCTAATGGAGGTTCTCGGATGGCTTGAGTCAAGATACCTTCAAACTTTCACCAAGGTAATCTGTGAGTTTTTGATATCTTCCACTATCCCAACCGACCTCGAAAAGACCCATCTAGTGGTCTGTTGCTGCTTGAATACCTTTCTATTCCTTTGTATTCATACCTTGCATAATTTCGTACTTAAAAAGCAATTTTCTTTTGACATGCAATCATGAATTCCATTGAAGTACAGAATCATGTACTGCACGCTGACTCTGTGAATACGACAGACGTTGTCCGCACATAACGCTGGCGATGTTCTCAGTCTGTTATTTCGGGAAAGAGACTTTAACTCAATGCCTGTCTTTAGCTATACAAAGACTTGATCCAATCACTGTAGGGTGCAACACCTTAAGTTAAAGTCTTATGAAGCTTGCGCCCCTAGGCTTCCGTGGTCTTTGGGTAGTGTTTGGAGCTTATGCGTGGGTAGTAGGCTCCTGTGGTCTTTGGGGGTAGTGTTTTGAAGCTTATAAAGATGATTCCCCCGATGCACTTGGGGGGAAGAGCTGTTACTCTGAATGATCGAGGCCATGAACGTAAAAGCGAACGAGAAAGCCTCCTCAAAAAGGATGTGTAATATGGAATAATGGCGACATAATTTTTGGCCCTTGCACGACAGGGAAATCCTTAATGGAGAGGGATGAGGCCTGAAAACCTATGAATACACTCTCCATGTCAGGGTTGCTGGTCTTACTTCCTGTCTCATTGAAACGGGACTACCGGGCTAGTCCTACCATCTTCTTCTTACAAGCACCACA
>JAYMFT010192075.1:0-11836 GCA_038088735.1 Panulirus argus
TCTCTCTTTTTTTTTTTTTTTTTTTTTTTTTTTTTTTTTTTTTTTTAAAGCAAGTAATGAGCTCCTTCTATACAGAGGAACTGATCAGATGTGACAGAAGAAACCTGCCAAATACAAACTATGGTAAAGGAACTATTTTTGTACTCCTAAACATAAATGATGAGCTTATGACTTATTCCTTACTTCTGTATTTTTTTCTTGGTCTTGGCAAACACGAACATTTACAGTTTCAGCTTGACATCTTTGTCGTTTTTAAGAAAATTTCTGGTACTCCAAAGAGATGGAAAGAGAATAAGAACCTTTTCATCTCTCTGTATTGTTTTTCCTGTCTGTTCTTTTATAGAACATTGCAATTAGTTCTGTAGTTTTGTTTGTTATGTAGTGAAAACTTGGGTCAAACCTAAATAAGAACTACATTTTAATCTGAGGAACATAGCAGCTTTTCTGACATTCCCTCTAATTAAAACGATTTACTGATTACAGAGATCTTTTTCTCTCCACATTCTTAACACCTGCTTGCATATTTGCTTGTTAGAGGTGTTACCTGATGAATACCTGGTGATGTCTAGTGGAGTCTTCAACCCCACAGCCCAGGCTGGGCCTAGGCTGCTAGACTGGGTTGTTGGTCGACCAAGCTGTTAGAAGCCACAGCCCACAGGCTCCACCTGCAAGAGATAACACAGTGGATGAGAAGTCACCTTCAACAAGGCTGTAACACTGTCAGTAGATGGGAAAGAGTACAACATTCATGAGAACCTTCTCATCCCAAAGGAACCCACCTTGTGCAATTTCTCTGTACAGTACATCAATAAAGCCACAGGAGCACCGTATAAGGGTTGTAGGATTATCTGTACCAATAGGATATCATCCACGATTATTTAATGAGTAAGCTCTGATACAGTGAGCTCCTAGTTTTTATATTTTAGTAGAAACTAAAATGACTTTTCTTTCCTTTCCATTCTGTCTATATTCTACAATACATCAGTTCCATGAGGACTTTAGTCAAAGGAAGTTTAGAGGAATAGAAAAGTACTGAGAATTCTTTGCTGAATAATATCATTTGAATCAGTGAATCCCCATTCTTTTTATCCTGTGGTGGAAATTGAAATTACTTTTTTCTTACCTTTACACAGTCATATTCATGAGCAGTGCTTTTCCATTATGACACAAGTCAAAACAAAATCTCGAGATAGACAAAAACTTCTTGGCATGAAAATCCAACTTACTGTGCCTTCATACCTAATTTAATTTTAGATGAATGTCACTGTGACCAAATGCTAAATGGGTCCTTTAGCGTCCATAGATCATCTGAGGTCTCAGCACTCATAGTGTAGATACTTGAACAGGGTGACTTATAGAGCAGCAGTTACATCTTATGTTATCATAAGCAGAATTGTAACCTGGCTTATGTTCTTACTTGTTTGTCATCATATATTTCAGTCTGGTCTAGTTAGGACAACACAAATGCTTCAGTTAAAGTAGTGTGGATGATGGAAGGGACACTGTAGTTTGTAATTAATGGCATTTTTTAAAAATATCACCAGCAACTTACTATATGTAAGCTGTAATCAAGCATTTTCTAATTTTTTTTTTTTCAGAGATGCAACATGGAAACTTTCATTCCTTTTCTACACAATATTTTTTCTTTTTGACAAAGCATTATTTTCAGATGTAATACAGGCAGTTATGTGTATGTCAAACGGAGGTAGGAAAATAACATACTGTTGCCATACACCCGTGCTAGACCAATCACTCTTTCAGTACTTTAGACACACAGTATACCTTTTTATGGAAGCCATTACCTGCCTTCTGCAGCTTTCCTCCCACACTATACATTGTATTATGGCTTAGCTCCATTTGTTCAACACAATTTGGATCTAGTCAAATTAGGAACATTAGAATGATATTATAAAAAAATCCTGAAGTTTGAAAATCGTACTAAAGTTAAGATCTTTTTATGTAGGATCTAATAGTTATACTGTAGTGTATATCACTTACTTAGTGGCTTAACTTTAGCTGAAAATAAACATAAGTTGCATGTGTTGTGAGTAGGAGAATGCTTTTTTGTTCCTTACATCTATTTTCTGATGCCATGCCACAATCTACAATTTTTTTAACCAGCCACCAGTAAAACTGCACGGATTAGCCTTTTTGTAGACCAACCCTCCCATGGTAGTGTGGGCTGCAGTGTCTGTCTTCATATGCACATTAAAAAAATCATTTATTAACCAACAGAACTGCATTTGAAAGAAAGAAAAAAATACCCAGAAAATTATTAAAAGGCCTTTGTGTTGACCTGGTCCACTGCTAAATAAGGGGTGGTGGGAAGTGTGGTTGATACATCTGACAGTCCCTGATAAGAGGTGAGGACAGCAAGGGCTTGTTTCTATGTTACTGTTCAACTTGGCTTCACAGTTTACTCTTATTTCACACAGAGACACAGTGTTGGTGGTGAAAAACATGAATATACTGGGAATCATCTATGTGTACACACTAAAAATGAGTGATGAGGGGTACTGGCTGGCATGTGTGGGGAGAATTTTGAAGGTTTTATCTAACTATTCACCTTAATGTCACAATTCACTATTACTTCATACACTGGCACAGCATTGGTGGTGAATATCATGAATGCATATGGAAACAATACAACACATGTATATATACAAAATTAAGGGACAGGGCGATATGAGAATAAAACTCTCTCTTCCCATAACACAAATAGTAATCACTGAAAACAGAGGTGCTTTTTCTCTAAATATCTGTTACTGAAGTCCTCAGCCACCCTTGGTTTACATAAAGAGAAAATTAGAAGCAATTTCTATGTTATTTCTTCCAGGTGAACAAAGGTTGAGCTTAGGTCGTGGGGTTGGCTTCATGTGTTGTCCTCCCTGCTGCTCTTTACGTAATCCTGTTAAAATCACTCTCTAAGTAACTTTTCTTTTCACGTTTCTCTTCTTCTTCCTCACCAACAGTTACATTTGATCAGTGTTCCTTCTTATCACCTACATCATTCAACATTCTACTTATTTTTCACGACATGCCTCTATGCTCACAACCTGCATGTCAACAACTATTTCTGTATATTGGTGGTTGCAGGGGTATTGACTAAAGCAGAACTTTTTTCCATGCCTTCCTGACAATGAAAGAGACCTCTGTAGGCCACTAATGGTATGATACATCAGCTGGATGTTTAAACAGATTATTTTATTAATTTACTCAAGGACCCCATTCAGAAACGGTTATGGGTTACCTCAGGACCCCGTTTCCACAGGCTCTTGCAGCTCTAAGGCCACACTGCACTCAGTAGCAGAAACTGGATGTACTCCTTTGAAGTGGAAAATTCTCTGATGAGACTGTACTCTGTTTCATCAAGTAACAATGATAACAGCCTCACTAAAGGTGACTTTTTACTTGCACGGTAATTTCAAACTGGTGGAGTTTGTTAACAATATAGCAAGAAAATTAAATCATTGTGTAACAATGGAAGCCATCCTTAATACAATTGTCTGATGATAATGGGAGTTATTTAAGGGTTAAACACACACTTCCCTCTTCCTTTCCATGAACAATTCTCCTCTCTAATTGGAGAATGAACTCTACTTTCATCTGAATACTGAGTACAACATGCTTCCTCTTCTTACTAGAAGAATAACTCCTCTTTGGTGTCCAAATGCCTTCATAAGGGGCTAGTATGGCCTCATTCTTCACACAGAATCTTCTACTAATGCCCTGCAGTGGCTACAAGTTAGAAAGTAAGCATAAACATATCTTGCTTGATTTTGGGTGAATTCATTTCATCCCAAAAATATGGATGGCTAGATATCCTCATGAATTAAAAATTTTGCCTTGGTGTTTGTTAACCAGACTTTTCAGTTGAACAGATTTTGGAAAAAATGGCATCATCCTTTATTTGCCTTTTATATATCAGGAAATGCTGCTTAAAAGATAATATGTTGATTATGTTACTTCAAGGTGTCGCCCACACGTTTCTGGTCGTCGGTGTGACACCCCTGAAGAAGGCTACTATGTGGCAACACTAAACTACCTCACTTATGAAGCTGAGCTTGCCAGAGGATCAGAGGTTTGTGTTGAATTTTATGTGCAATTACAACATCAGTTTACTATAGTAATAAGCTTCCCCTTTTTAAAAAAGCAAGGTATTTTCAGGAATAGCTTTCAGGGAGAAATGTTTATATTGACTCTTTCTGCTGTTCCTATTTTTAGAAAATAATATTTCCCTTTCACCTCAAAGCTACAAAAATGTTTACTCTTTCATATCTTTCCTAACAACTACAACCTCCTCTTTATTTAACAGATAGGTTTTCCACTTTCTCCAAAACTTGTGAAATATTTGACCTCTTCACCCATTTTTCTCTTTAACCCTTTCCAAATTTCAGTTAAGGCCCAACCATGATGTGGACTTCTGTCTGACTGGAGGCTAAAAGAGAGAGGGAGAGAGAGAGAGAGAGAGAGAGAGAGAGAGAGAAATATGTATGGAGAGAATATCCAGCCTCCGGTTCTCACTGCTCTTAATCATCCTCTGTTAAAACATAAAGTTTACTTAGTTCCCTTTTTGGTTAATGGGAATATAAACTTTCATATACCATTTGGTTTGGCAAGCTGAATGCTTGTTTTACATAATTATACAAAGTAATTTGTTGAAATCAGTATATCTTTTAGATCTTGTTTAACAGTATTTCATAAGCATGTTATAACCCCTATTTTTTTTTGGAAGGTAATGTATTAGAGGTTGTGATTGAAATTTTTTGTGGAATATGTATTTCCTTATTGATGTAATAGCACTGGGTTATTATGAAATAAGGAGAAGCAAACTAACAGGTAAGACAGGAAGGTTGTTGAACTTTGGTTTTCATTACTCAACATCTATTACAGCTTTATTGCGAGGAGGCGAGTTTGTATGGCGTCAGACAATCCCATGGTGATGTATGTATTTAGAAATTTACCCAAGGATTGTTTTGGTGTTGGTGCTTCCCCACTTAACAAACACTGCCTAGGTTGAGGAAGAGAGATTTTTGATGCTTGGCTACATTTCCAATCTTTGGGACTGTGCTTCAGGAGTAGGCAGATATTTAACATGTAAAGATGGCTCTTAGAGTAGAAGGGTAACAAATGAACGTGCAAAATATTTTAATATTTCAGTACCATCATATTTAAGAAGACAAATTTAAGGGAAATAATTATATCATAATCTCTTCAGGATGATATGCATTGTTATGGCATTTCATGCATTTAAAAAGAAAATAGCCCTATTATTCAACAGAATACATCAGCATGATGTATGCTTAAATTACATTGGTTAGGCTTTCTCTTGAGTTTTGTGCCTCTTTTTTCCTAATATATACTGAATCCAGCAGTCACCAATTAAATGCATCAGGACTGTTACCCGCCTCACTTCTGGAGTAGTTAGGTCAAATTTTGGTTGCAAAAATTGCGAATATCATGGAAAAATCTAGTTAAATAATTATTACTGTTTTCTATATATCATGGAAAAATCTCACTGAGTATTAATGTTTTCTATTTCAAAGTTATATTTTGATATCATCATGCAACTTGTCAGCAGGATAATCCCAGTTGAAAAGATTTATGAAGACTGCAACCACTTGTATAGTAATCATTTGAAGAGTTTCATAACATTCCTAATGGTGTGGAGTCTTCTCAGACCACAATACTCAAGGCAACACGCTGCAAGCTTAATAGAATAGTATCATTTTGTAATAATTCCATTTTACAGATTTATTTATCATTTCAAATAGATATTCATAACAGTTTTCTGTACTGCAAAATATTTAATTCCTTGTTTAAAGTTATCATCTTTAGTATGATATCATTTACAAACATTCAGGTCTGAGGACATTATCAGACAGTAGTATCATACTGTCTCTAAAATACTATTTGCTGTGCATGTTATATGTATGCACTACATCTAATAAAATTATTTCTTTCTCCTTCTCTCTCTCTCTGTTAGTACAAAACTGCAAAAAGTTTAATGCAGCAGGAATTATACATTTTTAAAGGAAAATCTGAATAGATATTAAAGGTAAAGTGCACAATACAGACCACAGTTTGAACTACTAAATTGATCATGAGCATGCACTGGCATATCATCCAGAAGTGATTAAAGAAACAGGGATTTTTCATCCAACACCATGTAACCTGGAAGAACAAGATATTCAGATCGCACATTCACACAACTAGATTGTGGTAATATGTTTGCTGCACTACCCTCACCAGCTAATCTGGGGCATAGAGGTTAATTACGAAGTACCTATGTCATGTGCTCACAAACAGTTGTCAGTATGATAGTGTTGGTGTTCTCTTTTGGTCTCTGATGTAACCATAGATAACAGTAGAGTTAGATGTGGATGACTGCATGGGTGACTAAAATGTTTTAAAAAAAGGATACCTTTAAGTGTTGCTGTTGTGGAATTAAATATCTGCAGCTGCTGTTATTGATATTACTGTTTCATATACTTTTGATTTTTATTGGTTTGTTGACAATTTTTTTTCTTCAACCACTGTTTTAATACCTCTTAACAAACTAACTGAAATATCTTGAGAAGAAAATTCTTATGCCTGGTTAATACTACTTGCATTCTTGTATTGCTTTATAGAACTGAAGAATTTCATCACAGTTGTGTATCCTGTCATGAGTACAGCTTAAGTATGTTGAAGAAATTTGTTTCTTATACGAGAACTTGTTAAAGTAAATAAAATGGTCTTTTATCTTTTACAGTGTTCATCAAATTTTTTAAATAACAGCCTAAAGTGAATCTGAAAAGTCAAAGTAGGATTTTCATCTGATCTGTTATTCTGACACCATCAGAACTGTCAAGTTGTAATGAGGGAGCCATATCGTGATGGACGGGAAACCACCTGGACAGGCCTGGGCTTCATGCGAGTGTTTGAAGGCTCCTACCTTGAGTTTGAGATTGAGAACATTGAAACAAATATGGAATATGACCTTGTGATTCGCTATGAACCTCAGGTGATTTACCTTAGCATTTTCTCATATTTACTTTTTAAGCTAATTTGTAGATTAGATGGCCTCAGTTTTTTGTGGAAGTGCTCAATTAAGAGTTGTTAGAGAGAAAAATGTTTTACATATATGTCTCAGTTCACAGTTTGATAGATATTCCTTTTACATTGTTGACAATCCATCCTGTTAAGTTATTTACCAAACAATTTTGAAGTTTAACAGTAATTAGTAATGTTTTCCATATCTTCTTTTCTGGGAACTTTCAAGATGAATGTCATTCATTTGTGCATAAGATTTGCCATCTCCTACTTCCGTAGCATATGGTACATGAAGGATTTCACCCCAAAAAAAGAAAAAAATTATTGACAACTGACACCTTCACATAACAGAAATTTAACATTATTATTAACATGTATCAGCTGAAAATCTTGCCCGTAAATAATGCAAATTATTTTAGTCATATAAGTAAAGCAGTTGCCAAGTGTTCATATTGTAAGAATTATTCAAAAAGAATGAGTGCTGTTTCAACAAATCGGGCTAGTGTCACACTCAAGGTGCTTCCATTTATCTAACTACTGTCACTTCATATATAAGCCCATTGTTTTATATATACCCTGTTGATATATCAGTTCAGTTTCACATGGTGTGACTCCCTTCATCTGATATCCCGCTGCCACATGCCAGGCACTGTGCCTGAGCATCTTTATATTTAAACCCATTTTCTTTTGTTGAATAGGCTAATCTTAACATTAGTATTGTACTTTGAATATTAAAGGTATTTTGATTCTCAGTTGTCGGATGAATATATTATAACTATTTTTTGATATGTTTGTATAAAGATTAAAGAGAAATGTAAGAGGTTCTGCTTTCAACAGTTCCGTGGAGAGTGGGAGAATGTCATGGTAACAATAGAACGTCCTGAACCTATTGACCCAAATGGGCCATGTGGAAATACCAGAGCAACAGATGACCAGATGATAATCAATCTACCTGACAGTATGTACTATAAAGCCATTCACCTTTATTTGTTGATTAATCATCCCCATCTGTCAGATTATTGTCCTCTCAATGAAACATGATTTTGTTATGAATCAGGTTAGTATACTATACTATACCTCTGATGCCTGTTCCCTCTGGGAGTTCCCATCAAGGGGTGGCCACAGCAAAACTCTCCACTTATCCCTGTCCTTACATGCCCCCAGCTCCCATCAAGGGATGGCTATGGTAAAAGAGTCTCCACTTATCTCTGTCCTTACATGCCTCCCTTGCATACACCATTCCATGCATTCTTCCTCTGTTTATCTCCCTCTAGTATTCTTCCAACCTGTTTGCCATGTCACTGGTGGTCTTCCACTCACACCAACCCATTTAACTGTACTAACATACACTCTCCTTGTACACTCCCAGTCTTGTATTCTTTCCACATGCCTAAACCACCTCAAAGTATTACATTTCACCCATTCTACCACTCCACAATTCACTCCCTTTGCATTCCTTGCCATAACACATCTCTCATACACCCTTTCATTTCTTCTGAAATAGCTCATTTCCACAGCCTGGATTCTTGACCTCTGTGCCTCATTCCACATCCATGTTTCGGCAGCACAGGTCAGGGTTGGGAGGACTATGCAGTCCTTTAATACTTTCTTTGCTTCCATACTTACACCTCTACCCTTCATTAATCTGTTAAGGGACCCATTGACTCTTCTACCCTGTACTGCTCTCTCCCTTAACTCTCCTTTCATATCACCACATGTACCCAAGACAGCTCCCAGATACTTAAACTCTCTCACTTCTATTCTTTTCACTCCCCCTCCACCTCCCCATATACACAGAACAATTTAGTACACTTTCTTTTTTTCACTCTGTATAGTTTTACAAAATCTATACTTTCACTCTGTTTCCTTTCAAACACCATTACTTTACTTTTACTTGCTTTTACCTTCAATTTTGTATGCTTACACTCATCATAAAACATACTTACAACCTTCTGCAGCTCCTCTTCACTCTCTGCACACAACACAGTATCATTTGCAAACAGGCTTGCCACTAGCCACCATATCTCATTACCACCCTCCATCTCTGCACCCCTTTTCCCTAGTTTTGCTTTCATCTCCCTTATCACTCAATCCATATATATATATCTTACAAATGCATTTGCTCCTCTATAAGAGGCTTTTACACCGTCCAACAGTTGTCCCCTTATACCATATATCCTTAAAACATCCCACGAAGCATTCCACTTGACTCTGTTATACGCTTTCTCCAGATCCAAAAATGCTTCATACAACTTCTTACCTTTCATTAAATACTTCTCCACGTTCATCTTTACTGAAAATCGGATCCACATATCCCCTACCTTTCCTAAAACCCCCTTGCTCTTCATTTATTCTGCATTCAGTCACTTCCATCACTCTGTCAATTAATATTCTTGCATACAATTTTCCTGGTGTACTTAACAGACTTATTCCCCTATAATTGCTAAATATATCCTTAGCACCTTTTCCTTTGAATAAAAGAACATTAAGAGCTTTCATCCAATCCTCAAGCACAACCTTCTGTTTCCATGCTAAATTACATATATGATACATCCACTCTATCACACTTTCTCTTCCTTACTTCAGCATTTCAGCCAAATTCCCATAAACTCCAGGTGCCTTTCCTACCTTCAGCCTCATTATTACCCTTCTTACCTCCCTCTTTGCTATCAGCCCCTACACTTGTATCCTCTTTCTTCCCTCCTCCATAAGCATGCATGTAACAACTACTGCCTCCCCTTCTCCAACATTCATCAGTTCTTCAAAATACTCTTTCCATCTTCTTTTCACTTCCTCCTTTTGATTCAGCAATTCTCCTTCCTTACTTCTCACATCAACATTTTCACTCTTACATCTACCTTTTTCCTTTTTCACCTACTTCCAGTACAGTTTCTTATTATTCCCAAACTTTTCACTAATCTTTCATCCAGAATCTTCAGCTACTCTTTCTTTGCTTTCCTCTATCAGCTTCTTAACATTCCGCTTACAAATTTTGTATTCTTCCCTCCTTTGCTGAACTTCCACTTATACATTCATATTGAGCTATCTGCCATATGCCTTTTTCTTCTCTTCCACAGCATTTCTAATCTCTTTTGACCATTTTAAACTCCTCATTCACACATGACTGCATTCCTACATTCACTGCACTTCCATCTAAGTTTTCAGTTATCTTTCTTTCATACTCCCCATGTAATTTTCCTGATTCATCTTCTTTCTTGCCAACAATTTTACCTCTCTGTTTTTCCTTACACCATACCTCCACTTCTCCCTGATTCTCATCCCCACAAGAATTGCAAAATAGTCAGAATCTCCAAAGAATCCTATCACAACTCTAGCATCCAGCACAGCCTTTCTCAATCTTTCATCCACTGCCACATAGTCAATCAAAGCCTTTTGCTCTCCCCATCCATCATTCCTCATCCAAGCATAACTCTGGATCATCTTGTGCTGAAAAAAGGTGTTTGCAAGGAACAAACCCCCTCTCAGCACAAACATCCACAGAATAGCTTCCATTGTCATATACTCCAGGCACTCCCCATTTACCACCTATCTCACCAATTTCATTACATTCAACTTTTGCATTCATATCACTCAATACAACCACATTTCTCTCATTCTCAAAACCATTTATACAGTCATTCAAATTCTTCCCGAAAAGCTTCAGTTCATCCTTACCTCGTACAGTCTTCATATTCACAGGTGCATATATATACCCATGCATACTTCACAATCCCAATCTTTCCTTTCACCCACACTATTCTTGATCTATTCCATCCACGCTCTAACACCCTCCCATACCTTAGTGATAGCAGAATTGCACATCCTTCTTTTCCTCTCCCTTAATGATTTTTACTCATTCCCATCCATACCACATCTTCCATGCCCTCCCATAACTTACATTCATTATTTCCACTTTCACCCCACACCTCTCCCTGAGGATATGGGTTTCCCCAATCCCTAGCACATCCATGCTACTATTTTTAAACCTCTCCACAATCTCCCTCCTTTTATTTTCACCAGTCATCTCATTCACATTCAGCGCCATCACCCTCAATTGCTTGTTTCTTTTCAACCTCAGCATAACAGGTAGACTCCAGCGCCGCTTCTTAGCACAGTGTTCCCAGAGGCAGCTAGGCTCCAAAATTGTCAAAACTAAAAGTACCAGTACACCTCAGGTGCTGTATAAGAATAATAAAGTATGTTCGTATAGTTTGGACACTAAAAAAGTGCACTCATAAAGTACCATCCAACTCAAAAGAGATAACAATCAAAAAGAACATATATTATAGTTCAGTAAATTTTACCATTAGATGCTGTGCTTGTTCCACTTTGAATTCTTGCAACAGGTGCAGTCTGGGATACTACACCAAGGCTTGCATCTGTACTTATCACACAGACAGTATCACAGGTGGATGAGTATGTCTTGTAAAAGTGGTTCTGTTGAAATTATGTTATTAACCAATTTCTCTCATAATTTCACAACAGAAATAAAAGATGAGAATGAACCATTATGATTCATACTTTTCTATTTAAATGTCAGCAATCAATATGACTACTACACACCACAATGTAGCTTTATACTGGTTATAGATGAAAGAAGGTCTACAGCTATAGTTTCATCTGTGCTACAAGAGGCTGCTGACAATTTGGCCTTTTGAAAAAACACATTATACATTTCTTATGGAACCATATACTATATATATATATATATATATATATAGTATAGGGAAAAGGGGAAGAATGGTTTGGAAACGTCCTGGGAGTAAAGTCAGGAGTTGCTGAGAGGACAAGAGCTAAGGAA
>JAYMFT010192086.1:0-11836 GCA_038088735.1 Panulirus argus
AAAAAATATATATATATATATATATATATATATATATATATATATATATATACTTTCTTAATTACTTCCTGCCCCAGGAGTCCCGTCTCTTTTTATGAAACTCCTGCACACTCAGGGAGCTGACCAAGAGCACTGGGTGGGACTATAGGTCATAAAGTGTAATGATGTTTTGTGTGTACTTCATGGGTGGAATTGGGATCAGAAACCCTTCCTTTTTGTAGTTAACTTTCTAAAGACATAAACAGAAGGAGTTATGGCAAGAGGATTCAAGCTGGGTTGTCTGTATGTTCTTGAATGTAACCAGAATGAAAAGAAAGGAGAGGTAGGTGCTGTGTTTGGTGAAAATACCTCGATGTTTTGGCTCTGAATGAAACAAAATTTGCAGGGGGGTGGGATAATGGCTGGGAAATATCACTGAAGTAAAGACAAAGGTCAATGAGGTGATAAGAGCAGAAGAAAGGGTGGCACTTATGAAGAGTGAACTATGAGACTGTATGAAGGACTAAAAAGAAGTCAGTTCAAGATTATTGTGGGTTGAAAGAAAAGTAGGTTATGGGAGGTGGATAAGTGAAGGTAAAAGCTTTTTTTTTTGGAGGGGGGGGAGTCACTGAATGTTCTGACAGTTTACATGAAGGGGATTGAATCCTGTTGTTAAGGAATCTGCATGCTTAGGTGGGTGATATAGCGACTGAGGGTATAACAAGGGGACATGGGGTCCCCAGTGTAAATGTGAAAGTTTTGGTAAAAACTATCAAGGCATGTGCTAAGAGAAGAATGATGGCTGAAAATATACATGGTTTAAAAAAGGTGGATACGTGTAGATGAGTGGGGTTGGAGGTAAATATGCGTTATTGTACATGCACTATCAACAGGTACGCAAGGGAAAGGTTGTTGGATGTGCATGAGCAGGGAGGGGCAGCAGGTGGATTGTCGTTCGGATCTTATTGGCAGCAAGTGTGAAAATTTATGGTGAACTGAGGAAGAAAGTAAAAAAACATTGTGCTAAGAAAGTGGTGAAAGTGAGCAAAATGGAAAAATTAGGCCTGTTTGCAGAGATACCACCAGAGACTGAAGAATGGCATAATGTAAGTTTAAGAAACTAAGTAGAGGGATTTTTGTGGATGCAATGACCTGTGTGGGTGAAGTGTGTGGAATGCAGAATGGTGAGATTTGGCAATATGCAAAAGGGTAGTGAGTGGTCAAATGTGGAAGTTAAATTGATAATGAGTGAGAAAGGGGAGTTGTATGGGTGGCAACTACAAGGAAGGAGAAAACCTAACTAGGAGGAGTACAGGGAAAGTAGAAGGAAATCAAGAGAAACGCATGGAGCTGGAAAAGGTCAAATGAAAGGTGGGATGAAGGAGTATTGATTAATTTTAGGGAGAAATGTAATGGAAGTAAGTGAATATATGAGAACAAGGTAAGAGGCGCAGAAGAGATGAAGGGAAGTGGTAGCAAGCAAAGAAGAGGTTCAGAAGATATGGAGTGTCTTGTGAAGGACTTGAATGTACTAGATGACAGGAAGGTGGAGCTGGTTCGTTTGACATGAAGTGGTATGCAACATGAAAGAATACAGTAAAAGAGGTCATGAAATCCTTGCATACAATGAAGTGTGGCAAAGTGGATGGGATTGTTGTTGAATTTCTGAGTTATTCATAAGTCAGTTAAACTGTTCAGTATTTATATAGCCCAAGGCAAAGTGCATGCTAAGTGCCTTCTAATGGGATGCAGAGTATTTCAATAAGTAGAAACAATGTGGCTTCACGAATGGTAAAACTCGTGAATACTAGGTATTTGCCATTAAGAATTTTCATGACTAGGTATTTGCCATGAAGAATTTTTGTCACAAATACTGGAGAAAGAGAGAAATATGTATGTGGTATTTATGGATCTGAAGAAGGCGGGGGGAAAGTTATCAAATGCAGCATAAAGTGTTTACAGGGAAATTAACGTGTGTGGAAGTTTGAATCGGGTAATATGAGTGGTTCCCAGTGAAGGTGGGTTTACGTCAAGGGTGTGTGGTGTCGTTTTTGGCTGTTTGATCTGTTTATGGATGAGGTGGTGAGGGAAGTAAATGCAAAAATCTTACGAGTGAGTGGTTGGTCTACAGTATGCTGGGGGTGAGTCCTGGGAGATGGATCAGTTGCTATTTGCATATGACTTAGAATCCAAGCTCCAACACCACACGTTAGATAGCTTCTTGTCTCTAGACCATGTCACTACTCAGTTCCATAGGATCATCAAACAAGGCAGCAATTTACATACCTAATAAACAGAGAAAGAGATATAAGCCAAACTTTTCCTCACAGGTCACAAACCTCATACAGCAAAGAAGCACTTAAACAAAGCACTCTACCTACACGTGCTGCATTAGTACTGCACCATGTACACGACCCTGTCCACCTACAATGCAAGTAGCATATGACCCTACCTACGTACTGTGTATGATGTACACGACCCTTCTCACATACTGTACACCATGCACAAGATCCTGTTCAAGTACAGTTCAGAATGCATAAGACCCTGCCTATATACAGTACAGAATGTACACGACCCTATCCACGTTCAGTACAGGATGTACATGACCCTGTCCACGTACAGCACAGGATATTCATGATCATACCCCACGTGCAGTACAACAGATTCTCACCAGGACCACTGTCAGTTACAGAAAATCTATAAGACCACAATAAAGACAGATATACTGAAGTTAAGTCACTATGTACAACACCAAACAAGTGTACTTGGAACGCCAGCTACCAACACAAGCTACTGTGGAACCTATCTCTCTCTCTCTCTTTGTACAGGCGAAGAGGATTGACTAGGAACACCAGCTAGGAACACACATTACCGTGTAACCTTCCCGAATGTGTACAGGTGAAAAGGAATGCCAAGGAACATTAGCTACGAAAGTACACTATTGTGGAACCTCCCTGTGTGTGTGTGTGTACAGGGGACGAGGAATGACTTACGTGAGGATAACGTCAGCAGGAAATTTGTTACGTAGTCTCCCATTGTTAGATCTGTCCTTTGCTCTCACACGAAACTGCTTCGAAACAACAACACGGTGCCTCAAGACATCACTTTTCACAACTGTGGGCAAGCGGTTCTATTATCTTTTTTCTTTCTTCTCTTCTGCTATCGAGTTAATGTTTTCACATGGCTGTTCTACCGTGTCTGAGTCGGGGGGTAATCAACAGTAGCAGTAGCAATGTTGAAGTCTCTGTACGTCTCGTTGGAGGACGGATCACAGTTTAAAGTTTTCGGACCGAGCCGACTTGACCCGTTCTAGACGGAGTGTCGATCACGAAACCCTTCACAATGGCTCGATCACCAAGTCTGCAAAGGGTTAGGTGAGGCCGATGCGGTGTTCTTGCCTGCGTGTGGCGAACGCTGCCGTGATAGGTGGCGCCGCCTCGCCTCCCGGCACCAGTATGACCCAGGGCCTGCGACACCGCCGGGTTTATATATATAGATATATGTATCCCAGCGTACGGTAGCTTGGGGCCAGGCTCAGGAGTTCCTCTGCACCTGGTAATTATCATCACAGTCACGTTCGTTGCGGGTGGCTCGGTGGGCCGAAGGAGTGGTGGCCTGGAGTCATCCCTCACGTAGAGTCGGTAGTGTGCTCCCTCTTTGCCCCGCTCGCGCCCCTACCGGTAAACAAAGTGTGAGAAAGAAGTGTGACGCGGTGCGTGTGTGTGTGTCCTGGCAGGCGTGTGGGGCGGGGTCGACCCCCACCACTGTACCAGGCCCCGTGACGCGGCGACCTCCCTCCTTCCCTCCCTAACACCACGCCCACGCCTCACGACGCCGGATTCCCGCATCCCGCACCAGTATAGCTATTATGTCATTTTTAGTGAGATAGTGGCGATTGATGGATGGCCGCCTGCTGCTGCTTCTGCTACAGCTGGCAGTGCCCCAGGTGTGTGCTGCTAAGAGTGCCTGGAGGGCAAGAGTACAACATGCAAGTTAACTTTTGCTGTAAAAATGTGTATCATCCGTAAATATTCATAAACGACTAAGTAAATGAACAAATTGATAATAATGAACAGATATAAACATGCGTATATATATATATATATATATATATATATATATATATATATATATTCATCCTTATACACATACTGAGACACCGTCCATTAGTAATGTCTGTGAATGAGGAGCTCTTACATCACTGGACCCTGAAACTTGACTGTCTTTTGGAATCGAGTGAACCCTCGGCCGTTCCGTACCTGACCACAGGCTGTGGTGGGTCTTGCTTGGATCCGCCTGACACTAAACCCCCACCACACCAAACACTCCTGCCGCTGCAACCTGACGGTACCAAGTGGTAATTATCGGTCAAACCTCAGCGCGGTTGGACGCATCAAGTGGAGTACCGCAGGGATCAGTCTTTGGCGTCCAGTCTCTTTCTCATAGGTATTAGTGACACTCATGCTAACGGGCTATATTGCAAAATATTAAAAAATTCAGACGACATGGGAAGTAGAAATACTACAGAAACTAGACAACTATATTTGTGAATTGACTCAAAGAAAATAAATTCTAATATATATATATATAAGCGGAATGTTTTACACATCAGCAATGATGAATGAAAAAAATTCATAAATTCTGTTGAGCTACCTAGTATAAAGTGTAATACCCTGCTATGATTTAAGGTCAAGTAATTCGTGCATTGTAGCAGGAAAAAGTCTAAGAAGCTAAGATATCTTCAATATTAGATTTCACCGGTGCGTCTCCGTCTTGAAAGCTGTGTTTACGTTTGGTCAACCCTTTTGTTGAAAGACAGAGATGAAATAGCAAGAGCAGCAGAGCTACCAAGAGGATTCCCGATCCAAGACCGAAATCCTAGAAGAGCCAGCTAGACCTTACTTATCTTCGAAGAGAGCAGTTTAAGAGGTTAAGTCAAGGGTTCAGAATTATCAAAAGTCTTCGAAATGTTGGTCTAAGCAAGTACTTCAGACCAGATTAGGTTTTGATCTCAACAGCGGCAATGGCTACTACTTAGTAACTCACTGTGAATGAGGCAAAGGACATTTCTTTACTAGATTTCGTAGTTTAGGAAATGCTTTGCTAACAAGAATAGTTGAAAGCAACACCAAGGAGGCTTTTAAGACTAGATCCAGATATCAGCTTTCAAAAGTTTATCCTCAGGAGCAATGAGAATCCGTCCATAATACGGCGAGCTTCCTCAATTACAGTAATACTAGCACAGCCTCATAACAGAAGCGTAACTTACTGTGAAGCCCACGACTGACGTTACTTGAGCGTCTTTAGGCATTTTTACTTTAAGTAGCCCAATTGCTTTTATGCTTCTCCTTGACTACACTGGGCTGTTATGAGCGGTGAGTATTCTGCTCCCTGCTTACAAGGGGGAAGGATGTTGGCCACGTCCCGACTCAGAAGTTGTGTGGGTGGCAAAACAACCAGGATTTATTTAATCCAACAGAAAAGACGCCCAACGTCATTTTGGTTTATAATGAAAAGAAAACGTTCGTAGAATCACTTCAGCAGTTGCCTGAGGACAAAATAGCCAATATCTGAACGTAAGATTTTTCTTTAAAGAGAAATAACTGATGTACTGGATCATAGGGAATGTCATATGTTAACTAAGTACCCTCTTTTGCAGTGACTAACATGTTCACCTCTGCTATGGGTAGTCCAGCAACACGGCCGCTCTGAATGGACGTCACATCAGCTACTTTCATCAGGCCTTAGAGAACATTGCCAGAGGGCCATCGACAAACCAACTCAATTTTACAATACAGACATATTGTTAATCTGACACCCAAATTATGTTTCAACCTCTCTCAAATGACAAATAACCAAATGGCCTAGGAACAGATATAAATAATTCAATACAGAGAAACGATAAATGCTCAATTGTCTAAGTAATAGACGTAAAGGATTGAATACGTAAAGGATTGAATACAAAGAGACTATTGAAACAATATGTAGATGTGTAGGTTACACAAGGCTTCTCACGTGTGTCTGAGTGTATGTAGGAAGAGGGCAGGGGATGGTGTTCACAGGTCCGGCCACGGGGTCGCTGGGTCACAGGAACAAAAGCTTCCGGCAACAATTATAAATGAGACTAAGGACCTCTTAGCAGCTCGTTAGTTATGTGTGTTTTGCTTCTGTGGACGATATGACCTGCTGGCTGAAGTGTCACGGGGTCAACTGTTGCCTGGGGTTGTGTGACGGTAAATAAACTCTTCTCTGGGGTTGTGTGATGGTAGATGAACTCTCCTCTAGGGTTGTGTGATGGTAGATGAACTGTTGCCTGGGGCTATGATGGTAGATAAACTGTTGTCTGGGGTTGTGTGACGGTAAACTTGCCTGGGGTTGTGATGGTAGATAAACTGCTGCCTCATTTGTGTGACTGTAGATAAACTGTTGCCTGCTTTTGTGTGATGGTAGATGAACTGTTGCCTGGAGTTGTGTGACGGTAGATAAACTTGCCTGGGGTTGTGATGGTATATAAACAGTTGCCTGGGTTGTATGATATTGATAAACTGTTGTCTGGAGTTGTGTGTCAGGGGTTCAACTGTTTTCTGGGGTTGTGTGACATTAGATGAACTGTTGTCTGGGGTTGTGTGGTGGAAGATACATTGTTGTTTAGGGATATGATGAACAGAGACCACAGTCTGGTGGGAAGGGGGGAATGAGAGGGGCAAACTACTGTCTGGGGGTAAACAAACTTTTCAAACGACTAACAAACGACAAAATCACATAAAAAACAAAACAAAACAAAAAACAAAGAATAATGCAACCACTAAACAACAACACAACACCTCTACATATAACAAAATACACTAGACCTATACTTCGGTCCCTCAAAAAATTTGCAACGAATTCTGAAGGTAACTGTAAATCACATGGTCACCTGTAAACAACATGTAAAGTTATGTGGTCAACGACTAACCCCAGTGTTCATTGTTTTTGTTGGCAAACTTTGACATGAAAGTGTCAGAGGACAAGGAGATTATACAATAAGAACAATATTTCGTCTCACGATCATACCGAAGATATGTTTATGGGGCGGTGGAGGTAGAGGGCGAGCGCCTAGGACCTTCGCTGCTTCACATCTGGCCTGGGTCGGCTCCTGCTGCTGGTTCTGGACGCTGGCGTTGTCCTATCACATCCTGCAGGTGTCGTCGGCACTCTGCACGTTGTCCAACACAAACATACACACCCAACAGCTGCGTATCGACTGAGGATTCATTCCGGATGGTTTATAAATGTGGGTTGGTGGTGGACTCGAACCGCTATTGCTCGGTTAGTATGAGACGCGTCACCATTCGGCCACCGGAGTGTTTTTTCTCCCTAATAGCTAGTTTATGCCTTTTTAATCATATGCTCGTTCGTCCTGTTATAGATACTGTGTGACTGAGAGGAGATAAGCATTTCTTAACGTGCTCGGAAGGACGGGCAGCTATCCGAACGGCAGTTCGAAACAGCTAACCGAGCGGCGGTTCGAGTCAGTAATGGAGCTGTTTCATATGAATGTATTCATAATAACAATAATGATTATCCTCTATATCATGTGACAACGTTTAGAGTGCATATTTCATATTCTTGGCAATAATTATCAAATAAACAAAGAAAAAAATGATAACGCCATACTGAGGTGAGCATTTAAGTGTAGGAGGTGTGTGTGTGTGGAGGGTGGGGTGGGGGGGGGTGAGTGTGGGAGGTGGGCAGAGCTGGAGGAAGTTCTGTGTCACCGAGTCAGTGGAACCACCCTTCCGGTGACCCCGCGGGACCAGGCTGACCCTGGCAAGGTCACGACGGCCCAGCGGAAGCAGCCCACTGGAGGCGATGGCCCGGACGGCGCGCTCTGCGGTGGCAGGGGGTGGGTGGGTGGGTGGGTGGTGAATGGGTGGGTGTGGTGGGTGGCTGGGCCAGGGTGGGATGGTGGCCGTTGGTGGATAGGTTGTTGGTGAGGGCCAGGTGTAGATAGGAGGTGGGGGCTAGTGGAGGGGTCTGGGAGATAGAGACCAATCCCCGTTGCTCATGGGGCTTGTTGACATGTCGTGGTTGGGGGAGGCAAGGAACCTCCTGACGAAGTTGTTGATGTATGGTAGGGGGGTCCTCACAGCTCGTGCTGGGAATGACCCATGTCGTGAACCGTGGAGTGGAAAAAAAAAAGAAGGTATTTTGAGATACAAGTGACCTGTTGACGAGCTTCGATTGTTGTTGTACTTGAACAACACTTTGACTAGTGATCTGCTACATACCAGGGAGAAATGCTGGAGGAGGAGAGGTTCCTTAGCAACTGCTGGTAGTACAAACATTATACCCACACTATATACAAATGAAATGGAAGTTCTACCGGTTGATCTGTATGCAGAGGGAGCAGACGATATAACAATGTCACTTAACATCCCTGCTTCGTTATGGCTATCAAGACCTCGTCTGAACATAATACATCTGTCAACACGATACCTACTGGGGTCATGAAGGGGACTTGGTGTGAAGATGAGCTATTGCCGGTTCCTCTCTCCACAACAGACGCAGCATAACTAGGATCCTACAAACTTATGAACAATTCCGGTACAAGTCTTGAGTCTTCAGTATAGTCTAGGTTTGGTCATATATTTTCCTCCCCTCGCCATCATCTCCACCCCTCCCAAAACTTCAGAAACTTTCCAGTACTCCTTTTTCTCCGTCTCTCTGAGTTTTGGAGACGCGACTTCCTCTGTTCGGATGCACACGACCACAGTCTGCAACGAATTAAGGCTACAGTGGTAATTCTCACTGCTCCTCAGATAGTCAGCCTCGCACCTTAGGACCACCGTCACTGCAGGTGCTCATGTAGAATCTAAGATATAATCCTCCAGCACCCAGCTCAGCCTCACTCCGAGGGTGCTGTACAACGGTCTGTCAAATGGCAGCATGTCAGGTGAAGAGAACAATGGCACGACCCTATTTGGACAGTCATACAAAGGAATTCAAACAGCAACGGACCACTGGGTCTTTTCGAGGCTGTTTGTGGTAGTGTGGAAGATAGCAGAGACTCACAGAATGGTGTGGTAAAAATCAAAAGAAGTGCAGGTAACTTAAAGAGAATCACCTGCAAATCATCTCAGGCTAATGGTTACTGTAGCTATAAAGGTTAAGCTGTAGCGTAAAAATTAAAAGCTAAGCAACTGTAAACTGAAATAAGCTCCTTCAAATCTTCTGCCGACCAGGTCTCGCCTAATTCGCTTTTTAAGTTGGACGTAAATAGTCAGTTTTGTCACAGCCACTCACACACCTCCTGTATTACACCTATCTCTTCGTCTTTCGTGTCCATAAAGAATATCTACCGTATTATAATCCCTGATTATACGAAATAATCACCAGTGGATAATAATCATAATTTGAATAAGAAATGGATGGCACAGTAGATGGAAATATGTATCTACTTCCAGTCACTGATTTCCTCGTCATGGCTGCCCTTATTTCTAACCCACCATTATTTGAGTTGGCTCGTGATGTGCTTCGGTAGTGACTGACCCGTCTTGTGGTGAGGTAAAGCACGACACCCTTGACTTGTGGCGTTGGACGGGAGCGAGTGGCGTGAACCGGAGCATTTGAGGCTTCAGGAACCTCTCTGGTTCTGGTGTTGTGTAACTTGTGTACTTAAACACGGATTCTGTAACCCAGTTGTGTCTCTGTCATCCGTAGCCTCCTTCAGGAACACCCGCGTCCTGCCAAGAGTTGCTACTAATCTCATACCTCGGAGTTAAGGGTCCTCCGTCATCTGCCACCAAACTCACACGCTTGACCGTGGTTGTTACCAGGTGTGGGGGAGATTAGGGCCCCCTCCGTCAGTGGCTGAGGCGATGATGGTCACTCCCGCACTCCCACAGTGGGCGCGATTGGAAGGTGGTGCGCGTCGGGCTGGTGGGGGGCGCTCAAAACACGGACACACACACACACACACACCTACCCCTCCTCCTCCTCACACCACTGTTGCTCCCACACTCCCGCAACCGTCGCGTCTGTTGGCCAGCTGACTCTCACGTGACCTCGCCGCTGCACCAGCCACACACAGGTCCCACGGAAGGGGGCCATAGAGTACTGGCTTCAAAAATTCTGGCGGCAAGGTGAGAGGGTCGAGTCTGTTGCCCTGTCGAAGCAGTGCCGGGGTGAGGGACGCCCTGCTTGCCTGACACCTCTTGGCCTCCGGCTGACGGTCTCGTCAGCAACAGGTTGGCGTCGACTTCCATCCTGACGGAAAGGAAAATAAAGCGTTCCCGAGATTATCAAATATCCGGCGATCCTTATTAGAAAAATAAGGAAATGGAAAATATATAAAGAAAAATATGATCAACATAGATTACAACACCAATCAACTGGATTAATCTACAACACTACAGCAAGATTAATCTATGTAAACCTGATTGAAGGGGTCATGTTCATAGTGAGAATGTACAGTATGTGGTCTTAGGATCATCCTAAAACACCTAAATAGAATTTTAAGGATTTTTTTGTTTGGTGGATGTAGTAGTTTGACGCTGGCGATCTCAATGACCCTAGCAGTTAGGTAGGCCTGAAGTCCAAACAACCAATTTGACTCGAAATGTTTCCGCGAAGCCGATAAAGATAAACCTTAAATTCTACTTTGGGTACTGACCTAATGGAGTTCATTCCTGTTCTCTATGAGAAAGTTTCCATGTCCGCATTCTTATCAAAGTTTTGTGTTTCTTCGCGCAATAAACGTAAACATTAAGATATTTCGAGTTACAAGCGAATATCAACGCAGATAAACTGGAAAATCTCCACAGTCGGAAGTATATCAGTGATCTGCCAGTTTTACTCTTGATAAAATCTCCTAAAGGAAGGAAACTGAACAATCTAACCCTAAATGAATCACGTCAAAGTAATATTTAATCATTGCAAGTTACCCTAGAAAATCTACAATATAGAAAACGTACATAACTATATATATCTTCCCGTTCTCTAATTTAAGGCCTAAATAAAAGAAATCTAAAAGTCCTTTAAACTTTGATAATAAAAAGCAGTACAGACAAATAAAACCATCTTGGATAAACCTCATAAGTTAGTGTAAGAGTAAAGAAAAGAAATATGCTCATGGGAGAAATAGGGACCATTTGACTGATCTAATCTTTTTTTTTCTTACGAAATATAATATATAAATTTGTTTGCTCAGTAAGGTCTGGGAGGTGGTGCCCCATCGATTGTAAAGCTTCCTTCTCGTTTCTACAACAAATAAGTGATTATACACAAATTCGTATCGTACCTAATCTGTAAGAAAGACATGCTCTATGCTGGATATTAAAATCACATTCAAGTATATAGATAAAGGAAATGTTGGGCTAACTGTTTAGTTCCTATATTAGGCCAAAGTGGAATATGCTTCTCAACTTTGGTAACCTTACTTAAAGAAACAAACAGAACTATCACAGAAAGTTCAGAGGAGGACAACACGAATGGTGTCCGAATCACGAGAACTGAGTTACTGTGAAAGGTCGGAGGCCATAAGTTTTAGAACTTTGGAAGATAGGAGAGTAAGGAGTGACTTGATCACAGCCTTTAACTTTCTGAACCGGTTTGATGACGTCTGCTTGTAAACCAGTTCTTCGAAAGACGCAAAGACAGAACATCAAGAAGCCATAACATGAAATTAAGCAAGTAGCTTTTTTATAGCATGATTTATATTGAGTGATGATATGAATGTGGACAGCACACACCCAACCCAGGTGTTCATATTCCTCTCGGGGTTGTTCGATAAATGGGTACCTGGCTTGGGCTGGGATGTTAAATATATATATATATATATATATATATATATATATATATATATATATATATATAT
>JAYMFT010192097.1:0-11836 GCA_038088735.1 Panulirus argus
CTTCACATGCCCTGGTTCAGTCCATTGACAGCACGTCGACCCCAGTATACCACATCATTCCATTTCACTCTATTCCGGGCACGCCTTTCACCCTCCTGCATGTTCAGGCCCCGTCTGCTCAAAATCCCCTTCACTCTTGATATATATAAAAACAAAAATCTTTTACATAGTTTCAGATTTGTTCCATAGGGTTTGCCTTAATAGATTTTTTTTATAAGTAATTGAAACACTGAATTATGTAAAGAAAACTAGTTGGTTTTTACCATAGACATAATTTAACAACATGCAAGGATTTTGGTTGAGAAAGTTTAACACTCAGTATCATTTCACTGGTAGTAGGATTAGGATCCATGCTACATGAAGAGAAAGGAAAGAATTGTTAGAGGGAAAGAAGGAATAGAAGGAAAGGAAGACTGAGAGAGAGGAAGTACAGATTAGGAAGAGAGAGAAAGGTAGAGGATAGGTGAGGGAGAGAGAGAGTGGAAGGAGTAGGTAGGTAATGAGAGAGAATGAAAAGGAAAAGTGGAGGTTGAGGTGGAGGCAAGTAGAACAAGGGGTGGGACATGAGAGCAGAAATAAGAGGGGACTGGAGTAGGGGAGGGAATAGGAAGATATAGTGAGTTAGTTGTAGGATAACTGTTGTTAGGGTCTTAAAATATTATACCCATAAGCAAGCATTTCTCTCTTCTGCATGCAGTAGTGTTTGAAGGATGCATTCCAAGTAGTTCTTACCAGTCAGAACAACTGGATCATGATAAGCCTTTCAGTGTATATATATGTGTATCTGCATTTCTGTATCCATAGTTGTACGTTCATTTGTAGTTTGGTGTTTTCCTTTTTAATTTTTTTTTGTGGAAGATTTGTATATGTACTCAGATTTAGTGTTAAACTCTCTCCCTGTACTGTACAAGTAGGTAAATATAAATAGGCAGTTACACAATAGGACTGAGTTGCAAGCTTATGAGACAGTGTTTCAACGTGTTTAGAAGTACACTTCTTAAAGGTATTGTCCACAGTGCATTTTTTTCCCAATTGACAGTTCTTGTCAGTAGGTGCTGATAACCTCATGTCTTGATGGGGAAAGTGGGAATTAATCCCCATGACTAATGTAAAAGTTTCATTTGTACAGAAGGTGGAGAGGTTCTGTGCTCATAGGGCCCAGTCTCCAGAGTTTTCTCTGCCATTAAGTAGCCTTTTAAACCTTTGTATACTGCCAGCATTCACTACCTCATTGGTTAGTTTATTCCAGCCGTCCACTCCAGTTTACTGTGATATACTTGGGATACCGAGTTGGAGGCATCGTCCCAAAGGTAGTTTTTGTGCTTCATCTTTGGTATTGTTACTTTACAAACCCTGGAAACCTTCAGGGATGCTGGTAGATTTCTTTTAAGTTGATAAGGAAGTGAAAAAAGACTGAAGCCAAAATTGCCATACCTTGTGAAGTATACATAATGAAGGTGTGGGAAGAATTCTGTCCTCCTCAGTACATTTACAATATTGATTTTCCTATTTCAGTCTTTCTGATGAAAGTAGTGGTTCTTGATGAACCCAACTTGGCAGAGATGGTCAAAAAGAGAGTCCAGTAATCCCATCCACCATCTAAGATGGCCACTGAATACCAGACTTAAAAATTCCTTGCCATAACTTTTTTCTTTTAAAGCAGAATTAGCTCATATTTGAGCTACAGGTATATGAGTGTGAGTTGCTCTTTTTTTTGTGTGTGAAATTTACTTTGTTTTCAATTATTCCCATAATATGGATTAGGCCAGGAAGGAGCATTAGGTTGAAGTAGTCAATAAGAACATTAGGTAGGAGCTTTTGCAAACACTGTGCTAGAGTTGCCCTCTGCCAGTGGCCTGTTATAGGTGTGGCACTGAATGCTAAGAAGCAGCACTGGAGTTCACTAGTTATGGAGACTCTGTTGCCATGGCCACCCACATGAGGGAGTTCCAGTTAACAGGCGTCAGAGGCCAGTTTTGCCAGAAATTTAGATAAAGATATTTTCCTTCTGAAACACAGGACCAGTTTAAACTGAACTTGTCAGGTATGGTACTTGGAATATTCCTTTACAGGATTTTGTGTGACAACCCTGACCACTATCCAAGAAAGACATTGTTACCAAGTCAAGAAATATGTTGCAGCCAGAACTTAGTTTTAAGATTTAATTGTACCTAAAAATTTGTTTAACATTTAAGAGTTTTGTGAACTGTACATTTTTTAATATTTTTGTTAGTGCTGTAAATTAAGCCAAACTTGTCAATAACTCACATATGATAGCCAGGTGAGCATTACAAGTTCATGTACACCTCTCTTAGCTCACCAGGCCAAAGGTAGTTTAATTTTTCACAATCATTTTGTGTCCATCATTTGTGGTTTTTGTCTTTCATCATCACTGTCTGTTTATTAACTTTTCACATTTAATTTACTCTGAAACTACATTCTGAAACTACATAGCTATTTAGAAATAAACTTGGCAAAGACATCCTTGCTTGGTCTCTTTCCAAAATTGCATCTGTTGACCTGGTCACCTTCCAGGGTGGCTCCTGTTGCTAGAAATAGACATTTTTTTAAACAGATGTAACTTTAAGGCAGAATTGGCTCAAAAAGGCAAAATGGGCTCAGATTTGAACAGAAAATCTTGAGTTGTATACCATATTATATATGATTTAAGAAATGTATTATTTTGCCAATAATTTTTCATTATGCAAGTTAGGTTTAGTTTGCTTAAATCACAGTGCCTCTTCAAACCAAACTTGTCAAGGATTGTTTTTGATTGGTCACCTTTTCAAAAGTGTCTAGCAGCTCTGACCACATCTAAGATGGCCACGTACTGAAAGTAAAGATTTCATTAAATAACCAGAAGTTCTTCGTTTTGTTGCAGAATTGGGTCAAGTTTTAGATACAACCAAAGTATTATGAATTGTTCAACATATATATTTTTCTCTGAAGTTCACAGTTTTCCAGGTTTTTTCCAATTATGCATATCAAGCCTATTTTGAAAAATATTCATGTAAAGTCAGGTGAACAATACAGGCTCATTTGAGCTTTTTGTTTTTTCTAAGGGACGTTCCGGGGATATGTATATAAGTGTGTGTGTGTGTATGGGCATTAGAGAGAATATTTCTCATTAGGAATGCAGAACATTTTACAAAATCTTAGCTATGCTGCACTTCATCTTAGTTATTTTTGTTGGTGTGCTTATGTGTGTATCTGCACTCATCTTCGGGTCAACATTTGCATATCCATGAGTGTCATACACTGGTATCTTAAAGGTTAAGCTATAGATGGGATCCTATTTTATGGTGATCTTAAGTTCTTGAGTGGTATAGAATATATATAATCCTGAAGGCCACAAACTCTTCATCTAGGTAGAAGTGGCATAAAGGATGCTGTTTTGATACTTGTGATGTAAATTTTTTTTCTCATAATGAACTTTGCTGACATATATAAGAACTTGTCAGATTTATCTTTCAGACAACTGAGTATTGGTCAGTTGGAAGATGCTGCACGCACATTGGCTCGGCGGAGTGATCCTGGGTCTTTATTTCTCTCAGCCAAGTTATATGAACAAGCACAGAATGCAAGCTTAGCAAACTCAGTTGGACTTTTAGCCCTTAAAGAAGCATGTCTCAGGCATGATCACATAAAGATCGAGCCATTCCTGAGTCATTTACCTAAACTTATTGTGAGTATCCTCAGAATAGTTTCTGTACAACTTCCTTGTATTCAGCATACCAAGTATTGTATTAAGCAGAATTTCATATAACCTGTTGAAATTTTGTTTCTCTGTTTTGTGATAAGAAAAAAAATGTGATAATTTGTATTTAGTTGTATGAACTGTAGCCAAAGGCTAAATATATACAAAGAAATTACACACAGATATTGGAGCTATCATAAAAGGAATGAATGAAAGAGACATTCTTTTCACAGACATTTTGGAGGCAGTTTGATTATTGATGAGGCTGTCCTTTTGGCTGGGATGGGCTCAACCTGGTTGTGTTGCTGAAAAGCAACTTGGGAATGAGGGATTTTTTTTGAAGATGTTGGTGAGGCTAGTCCACTAGTTTCTTCCCCAGTTGTTGGATGGGGTGTAGGCAATTGACATAGGTGATGAGTGCTTCTTGACAAATGGTGGAAGAAGGACCACAGATGATCTTGCACACTCTTTTCAGCACCTTTTCTAGTAACCCCTGTTGTGTTGTGAATAAGAAGAACCAGGCAGGGAAACATAGGTGAGATAGGGAAGATTGAAAGGTGTGTAGATGCTCATGAGTTCAGGTTCATTGTGTCCAAGTGTGTTAAGTATATGAAGAATGTTTATATGATAGCTGGTGGAATAGTTGATGGCACTGACATTTTCATTCCAACTTTGTTTGTTGTCCAAAGTGACATTGGGAAGTTTAGGAGATTGGGGAAGGTTGTAATTGAGGATGTTGTCCATGAGTATCATATTGCTTTGGTTGACTGTGATGTGGTGCTGGTGGACCAGTTCTCTGGGCTATTAAGGTTGTTTTGTAGAGTACTGTAATCAGGAGAACTGCTATCTGTGTTGACACCAGCATGGTAGAATTTTTTGTGTACATTTCACTGGTGCATTCATAAAGGTATCATGTATAAGGATGAAGAAGTACAAGGATTCCATCTTTGTGCTATATGATATGTGGCAAGTTGCTTTCCTTAAACAGGGAAGGGTTTTACATTCAGAATCTTCTCTTCATCTTAAGTTCATGGAACATTTCTTCACTTATAGGCATCAGAAAATCTGCAGTAAAGTTTAAGACTTTGCTGAAGGATTATGCACAATGGTTTGGCTTTTCTGGAAATGCAGTTACAGTATTTCTGATTTGCTGTGTACAAAGATTTTATATGTGAAAATATAGGGCATTGCTGTATTAAGTATATATTAAGATAAGAAAAGGAGGAGCAAATTAGGAAAAGACAGACAAAAATTGAAGGTAATCAAGCTTATTTAGCAATGTGCAGTCTCTTGTTAGTTTTTTAAGATTATGATAGTAGCAAAGGGTGCATTGTGGCCACTAATAGATGCCAATTACACACACACACACACACACACACATACACAGGTAAGAAGGTGAAGACATCTATCTATCTACATATATCAATCTGTCATTATCTCTGATGCTTGTTTCCAGTGGGAACTGCCATCAAGGGATGTGGCCATAGCATTAGTTTCCACTTATCCCTGTCCCTACATGCTTCACTGACATACACCATTCCATGCATTCTTCATCCATTTCTCTCCTTCCAGTACTCTTTCACTCTGTTTCCCCATGTTGTGGCCTTCCTCTCACACCATCCCCTTTAATCGTACTTTCATAAACTCTCCTTGTAAACTCCCTGTCTTGAATTCTTTCCACATGCCCAAATCACCTCAAAGTATTACATTTCACCCACTCTACCATCCCACAATTCATTTTATTGTATTCCCCACCATACCAAGTTTCGTATACACCCCTTCGTTACCTTTTTCATTGCATTTAGTCATACCGTATGCTTCTCTCAAATAACTTCTCTTGATGTACTGGAGGCTGTTCAGTTAGAGGAAAAGACTAAAATGCTCATGGAAACCTATTGATAATATTGGGCATGGAAGTGCAGGAGCAGTATTTGTAGCTGTTCATCTGGAAGAAGGGACTAGAAGGAGATTCAGAATCTGTTGAAAATAGAGGGCAGGGAAGTGCAGAAGGAGCAACATTAACAGAAGCTTATTTGCAGAAAAAACTAACTGATCTACATAGACTATTGTTAATAGTGGACAGGGAGGTTTAGAAGGAGCAATTTTGGCAGCAGATCAGCAGATGCTGGGCATGAAGAGTGATGGAGAGGAACATGATCTCAGGGTCATACAAACAGGCGTACACAGATTAAGTGAGGCGATAGAAATGATAATGCATACTGTAAGATATGAGGCAATCAAGGAAGTGTTTGAGCTAGTTATTGGAAGATTTAGAAAAATACAGAGAACACAGCCAACTAAAAGAGAGATTATGGATGAGAGACACAGAAGTTGACACTTATACACTGAGGGATCTAGCTGAAAGGTGGGTTGAAGGAAATAAGGTGCATGATTCTGTATTTGGGAAGGGCCCAGGAGTCGATATTGTTCCTAATCTGTGGGCAGATTCCTCTATGAGGAGAAGAGATAAGGGTACAAACTGTTTGCTGGTAAATATTAGAATAGCATTTAGGTGAATGGATAAGAAAATATCATACATAAGGCTGTAATTAGAATATGCCTCTCAAGTTTAGTCACTGCACCTAAAAGAACTCAAAGAGCAAATAGAGAAGGTTTGGAGGTGGGCAACAAAGATGGTACTAGGACTAAGAGAGGTAAGTTACAGGGAAAGGCTAGAGGTTAAAAATAAATTTTCCCATCTTAGACGAGAGAAGAGTGAGGAGATGACCTGATCATTGAAATGATTAGTGTACAGTTCTTCGAGAGGAGTAGGGAAAGAGCAGTCACAGGACATAGCAAGAAATTAAGTAAGAAACTTGTTAAAAAGGATTTAAAGAGACACTTTTACAGTGTAAGAGTGTTAGATGAATGGAGTAGAATGAGTGAGGACATGGTTAAGGAAGACAGCATTCATAAATTTAGCAGGTTGTATGTTAGTAGAGAATGTTCAAGAGATGTAGCCTCACGAGTATACAGCTGCTTCCCCATTCTGTGAAAATAGGTAATTACACACGCTTACAGTATTTAAACATTTCAAATGATTTTATAATAACTTTAAAATGTTCATATTTAACCTGTGTAAGCTCAAAATTATATTAATTTTATTTATATCCTTTGGCAGTGGTTCCAGGCAATATCATGCTGCCACTGTGTTGTACTGAGCTTGCTGCAGCAGGTCACTGCTGAGAAAGAAGGATTCAAGAATTACCTCCTCAGGAGTAGAAAGGATCTAATAAACCAGGCTAATCAGGAAAATGACATTGAAAAATATATAAGTGGAACTAATAGAACCAAAGATGAGGATAATATCAAAGGTTCTTCTGGGGAGAAAGTGATGATTGCATTTGCAAAAAATGGTCTTGATTCATCTCTGTGGATTCCATTGCTGGAAAGAGTCAGAGAGGAGTGGTTGGTACATGGGATTACTCAAGATAAATTTCCCCAGTTGTATGAGACAGTTACACACAACTTTTCTACGCAGCAGATACCTACCTCCGTTAAACAGGTACTGTAACTTATACATGGTAAAATTTGAACAAAACTTACTTTTTTATTATTTTATCAAGCACAATTGTCCCTTAGAATTTACAGCATGATTGTACTTTGCTTATATAGGAAAGAAAAGGTTTAAAAAGATGGTTCTAGAACCCTTGTCAATATTAGGATTAGTGATCCTTTCATTGCTGGATGTTCTGGCTTTTAATGAAACAAAACTCAAGGGTTAGGGGGAAGTATGGTTTGGGAATGTCTTAAGGGTAAAGTCAGAAGTTGATGCTAAGGAAGGGTTAGCAATACTGTGAAGCAGGAATTGTAGGAATGTCTGAAAGGGAGTAAGGAAATGAGCTCCAGACTGATATGGGTAAAAATGAGAGTGGATTACAAGGGAATGGCTATTGTTGGTGCTTATGCTTTTAGCCTTAAAAAGGACGATGAAGAGAGGCAGGTGTTTTGGGAGCTGCTGAGTGAATGGGTCAGCAGCTGTGGTGCAGGAGTTCAGGTATTAGCGAACATGAGTAATGTGGCAGTTAAGGATTTAACTGAGGGATATGGGGTATGGGGTACCTGATATTGTGAATGAGAATGCTGAACAGTTTGTGGAGTTGCATGCTGAAAAAGGACTGGTGATTGGGAATACTTAGTTTAAACGGGGACGTACATGAGCAAATGTGGATGAGTAGGAAAGATGGTCAACAAAGCTGACTGGAATAACTTAGGTAACTTCTTTTCTGACTTTCCATGGGTAAATTACTTTCTCTTACATGGTGATCCTTCTGTCTCTGCCAGATGCATAGCAGAGGTTATTCTTGCAGGAATGGAAGCATTTATCCCCATTTACTCCAGGACGAGCAGTTCATCCAATCCATGTTTCAACCGTTCCTGTTCTGAGGCCTTTCAGGCAAGGGATCAGGCATATCAGGCTCGGAAAAACTCTCATTCCTCTGTCTCCCATTGAGCTTTTATCACTGCCCATAATCGCTGCAAGCACATTATCCACGAGGCGAAGCATTCCTTTATTCAAAGGAAGTGTGATAACCTCTCTTCATCATCCACTGATAAGTCTTTGTGGTCTTTAGCTAAGGGCATCTCTTAACAACTTCTGCTGCCTTACCTTCTCTTCTTTTTTCCACTCTGACGGTACTATAGCTGTCTCTACCATAGTCAAAGCAACCATCATTGGTTCTTGTTTCTCCTCTAACTCCACCTTGGATGACTCTAACATTCCTGCACTCCCTGATGCTCCTCTTACTAATCCTATGCTCCTTCCTGTAATCTCTTTTTGGACTGTCAGAAAAGCACTTTTTTCTCTGGACACAAGCAAGGTCCTGATGGCATCCATCCCCATGTACTGAAAGAGTGCCTCTGAACTTGCACATGTGCTTGCTCATCTTTTCTGTTTCTGTTTAAAAAACAAAAGTTTTCCTTCTCCTTGGAAGCATGTGTTGATACATCCCATCCCTAAGAGGGGTGACCATTCTGACCCCTCTAACTATCGTCTTATTGTTTTGACATCTACCATTTCCAAAGTCTTTAAATCCATCCTCAACTCCCATATCCTTAAACACCTCGAAAATCACAGTCTTCTCTCTTATTACCAGTGTGGCTTCTGTATAGCGAGATCCACTGATGATATTCTTTCCTATCTTGCTTATGTCTGGTCATCATCCTAGAAAGATTTTGGGAAGTTTTATAGTCGCCCTTGATATATCAAAGGCTTTTGACCGGATGTGGCATTGGGGTCACATCCCCTCTTTTGGCCTCCCTCCCTCACTTTGCTCCTTCATACCCAGCTTTCTCTCTGGCCGATCTATCTCTGTAGTTGTTGATGGATCATCCTCCCTCCTTTTCTCCATCAACAGCAGTGTCCCTCAAGGTTCTGTCCTTTCCCCTACACTTTTTCTCCTTTTTTTTATTTAAAGATTTCCTCCTACACAAATAATCCTATGCACTCATACGCTGACGACTCAACACTGCATTCATCCACATCCTTCAGTTCTGCTCCGTCTTCTCTCACTCGATCTGCATCTCATCTTGACACAGCTTCCTCAATAAACTCAGACTTGGATAGGATATTTCAGTGAGGTACACAAAATCTTGTCAAGTTTAATGCGTCCAAGACCCAGTTTCTACCCATCTCTCTATCGAAAACTCTTCACAATTCTTGTCTCTCCTTTGATGTTTCTGTAATTCCACCTCTTGACTCATTGAACATACTTGGTATTATTGTAACATCCACTCTTTCTTGGAAACCCCACGTTACAGGAATAGCTAAGTCTGCCTTTAAGAAACTGGGTGTCCTGTTTAGATGTCGAGACTTCTTCTCTTCTGAACAGTTTGCTCCGTTTATACAAGGGATTGATTCATCCTTGTTTGGGGTTGGTCTAGCTCTGCATCCTTACTTGACAGAGTCGAGTCGAAAACAGTCCAACTTATAAACTGTCCCGGGCTAACTTCCAAACTTAACCCCCTTGCCCTATGCCACAATGTTGGTTCACTTTCCCTGTTGTATAGGTATTTGGTTTTTGCTTCCAAGAGCTGGTAGCTTGTGTGCTCACACCACAAGTTTGACTGTGCAATACTCGGTAAGCTGCTGCATCACATGATTATTGTGTGGCCATCAGCAACTCAAGGGTGGATCGTTTTGATACCAGCTTCTTTCCCTACATGTCAAAGCTCAGGAATTCTCAAACTTCTCATGTCTTTCCCGATAACTATGACCTGGCACATTTCAAAAGACAGATTTTTCACTTTCTCAAAAATTCTGAAATACTTTCCCTTGTCTTTTCTTTTTCCACCTCATAAATCTCTATATTTCAATTAAAGCCCTGCCTTGATGTGGAATTTTGTCCGTGACTGGAGCCTTCAACATAGAAAAGATATATGATAGATAGGCAGGCAAAAGAGAGACTTAGATGTTAACATGCTGAGAGGGGTAGCTGGTGGGATGTTTGATCATTAACTGGTAGAGATGATGGTGAAGGTTTCTCAAGGATTTCGAAAAAAAGGAAATGATGTGAGTGAGAATAGGATGGTGAAAGTAAGTGAGTTTGGAGAAGTGACCTTAGTGAAGAAATACCAGGAGAGATTGAGTGAAGAATGGCAAAAGGTGAGACTAAAAAAGCTAGGGGAGTGAGTGAAGAATGGGAGGTATTTAGGGAAGCAGTGCTGGCTTGTGCAAGTGTGTGGCATATGGGAGGTGGGCAGGTGAGAAAGGGTAGTGAATAGTGGGATGATGATGTGAAGTAGTTAGTGAAAGAAGAAAGATAGGTGTATAGGTGGTACTTACAGGAATGGAGTGCATATGATTGGGAGATCTATTAGAGAAAGTGACAAGAGGTCCAGAGGAAGGTACAGGGGCTGAAAAAGAGGACAGCTGGCAGTTTGGGTGAACGAGTGTCAGCAAACTTCAGAGAAAATTAACATGTTATGGAAGGAGGTTAATAGTGTGAGAAAATCAAGAGAACAAATGGAAACATTGGTGAAAGGGGCAAATGGGGAAGTGGTAATAGGCTTTGATAAGGTGAAATGGAGCTGGATTGAGTATTTTATAGAACTGGTGAATATATTTGATGATAGGGTGGCAGATGCAGGGTGCTTGGTTCAAGAGCTATGGGAAATAAGGGAGTAATGGCATATGGTTTTGTCAAGAGAGAAGAGGAGTGAAAGCCTTTATAAGATGAAATGTGGCAAGGTGGCAAGAGTGGATGGTATTGAAGTTGAATTTCTTAAGAAAGGGAGGACTGTTTTGTTGGTTGATTTGTCAGGATTTTCAGTGTATGTATGGAGTATGTTGAGATGCCTGAGGATAGAGAGAAGTGCGAGGGTTGATCTAATGATAAACTTTTAAGATTTTTTTAATCATATTAATGATGTAGATGGTGAAGAGAATGGTGAAAGATGTAGGGATAGAATAACCAGAGGATATAAAGTGGAATTAGTTAAGAAACTGGTTAAAAAAGATAAGATGTACTTATACAGTATACCAGGTTGGAATGAATGAAATAGACTGAAACAGTGAATACTCATGCATTGAGAATCTTAAAAAGTTGTATGTTATTACAGAAGGTTCAAGAGATGAAGGCTTTATGAAATTAACTCTGTGCTGTTACAAAAATATTTTGATTCTAGGTCTGTAACTTTTCTCCCGTTTAAAATGGATGCCTTAACATTTCATGCACCCATTCCCACTTCTAAGACAGAAAGTATTTATGGAATTGAGTAGAACCAAAATACCATGCAAAGTATGCTGTGTAAATATAAATACTGTAGTATGATGATTATGGTACATGCAGATTGCTACATGGGTATAAGTTTTCTCAAATTAAAGTCTTGTAATGGACACATTATTTTTATGTATTTCCAGCTTTGGTTCCTAGTGTCAGTGGCCCTGAGTGAGTGTCTTCTAAGCACTTCCCTGGGGGCTTGGGAGCAGCACCTCACTGCAGCCCTAAATTATGCATTATGTTGGGGTAAACATGACCAGCTCTTACATCTTACACATGCCTTGCTTCCTAGAGGTAAGTGTCTCACTCTCTCTCTCTCTCTCTCTCTAGGAGCGATGAAAAATGTGTGGAAGGAGAGAACATTGTCTTGGAGAGCAAAAATGGGTATGTTTGAAGGAATAGTAGTTCCAACAATATT